>JZKD02S0367132.1:76675-109828 GCA_000966675.3 Picea glauca
TTTGGGTTTCCAGGTGAAAAATCTCTGTGTAATGTTTGTATTTTCCATTGTATCTTTTCTGTTCTTTTCTGAATATCAATTTGCAGTAGATATTGTACAAGGTTAGAATTTACACCTTCTAGCAGGTTTAACCATTTATCTAGAGCATCCGCATCTATTTGACCTTCAAATATAGGAATATCAAAATTGACCTATAACTTAAAAGGCGAGGTTCCTCCAAAGTGGTCGCTTGATGAATATGTGGCTGATGCTATCAGGAGGCATTTAAGGATGTGGGAAAAATTCTCCATCATTTCATCCCTCTGTCGCATGAAAGCTTTCTCAATAAACAGACTTATAGGATCGTCTGCTCTGCTATTTTTCTTTTCTTCAACCATTGAGGTTTTCTTGGGTGTGCGAGAGTGATTTTCCTCAAGAGAGACAAGCTTGAGACCCAAATTTATATACTTGGACCTCATCGGGGACATGCACTGAAAAAAATGGTCAAGAACAGCCTGCCCTGATACCACTGATCCAAATTATTTTTGGCATGAAATGAGTGTGGAGATATAACAAATAAATGCACAGAGATATCGCAGATATTCAATGATATAACATAAATGTATCAAATATGCAACCATAAACACAAATATATAGTAATACTTGATTTCTATTAATGAAAGAAATGTACAGATACTTTAAAAATACAGAGTGAAAGACTCGCTAGAATGGTGGCAGCTTATCCCTAAGAAGAGATGTGACGGCTACTCGCATTCGCAAGAAGATGATTACAATGAGGCTATGAAGGAATTTTTACAATAAAAAGGAATTTCAAAAACCCTAGACATCAAAAACACTAACCTTAGGAGATGAAGCACCAAAAGTCATGTGGGCCCCGTTTGGGTAAGTTAGTACATTAACTTCCGAGGCTCGTAACTTTTGCATATGATATTCGTTTTAGGCGTATAATAGATCCTTGGAAAGGTATCATAGAGGAGATTCATTTTGGGGCATAAATAAACACTTAAACTATAATTGAGGTGGGTCGATCCCAAAAAACCTTCATTTAGGCCCTCAAAATGGCCATGGAAGTTAAAACTGCTAAAAATAGTAAATTGCCAAAATTGCCAGAAAAATGTTTTGATCCAGTCAGACAAGGTGGGTAGCCATCGATATCCACCTAGATAAATCCTCCCTCCTTAGGAAGAAATGGTCTCCATTGCATTGAGTGCCCCGGGGAGAGGAAAAAGCATTTGCTTAATATGAATCTTAGTGAGCTGCTTGCCTTTTTGGAGATGTTGCACTGCTTAGTTTGTGTAAGTCTATCATGAACCATTGAGGCTAAGGTTGTTCAACAAGTTGAGATACATGAGAGGATGGTGTGCAGAAGAAATCTTTGTGCTTTGTTGCAGCCTTGTCGACTTGCTTCTATTCGATAAAAGGTGCTTGGGGTGAGGCTGTAGTGGTTTCAATGTACTTATGTTCTTCTTTTGAACAGATTGTGAAGAAGCTAAATTTTGTAGTATGAGATACTACCTTGCAGCAGTTTTTAGGTGGAATAGTAGTCAAAACTACCTCTGGTATTCTGTAGAGATGACCCGCCAAAGTAACAATGACACTAAGAGGTCGAGACTCATAAACAACATGGCGCTTCCACATATATGGCTGGCCCAAGAGAACATCACAAACATCCAGTGGGGAAACATCACATAATACCTCGTCCTTGAATAGTTGGATGTCATATGAAAATCGACATTGTTGGCTGACACGAAGATCTCATCCTTGGTGAAGCCACCCGATTTTGTATGGTTGGGGGTGTGGTGTCGTCAACAATCCCAACTGTTTGACGACCTCTGCTAAGATGAGGTTCTTTTGGCTTCTGCTATCAACAATAAAATGCAGTGGGGTCCCCTTCACCCACATTTGTGAATGAAAAAGAAGCTCCCCTTCTTTAGGAATTGTTGGTTCTTCTAGTTGAATTGTGGCAGTCGCAAAAATAGCAGTGGGGTCTGCGTCAATGATCTATCCTTTACCAGTATTTTCAAAATCAAATTCTGAATCAGGGTTCGAATTCTTGTCTTTGATCTCGGCCACCAATGATTGTTTTGAGCGACATTCATCAGTCTTGTGCCAGGAGATTTTGTGGAAATCGCACCATTTTCCAGTGTCCTTCTTTGCCTTCCTGTGACCCTTCTTTTCCTGTGGCTTGGACTGGTTTTCGGGAGACTATTTGTTAGGGTTGTGTTTGTCATACTTTTTTTGTTGCGGATTTGTAGACCCAAACTCCTGTTTGTTCTGGTGCTTAAATTAATGCTCGATTTTAATAGCATGTCGATAGGCAGCACCGAGTGATGAGATGTCCAGAAAATCCATTTCAGTTTGGATGTATTTGTGTAGAGCCCCATAGTATTTCAGAATCAATTATCATTCATAGTCTTTGATACCCAACTTGGTGCGTAAGGTATGGAAGGTATTGGTGAACTCCAGAACTACTTGGCCCCTCTCTTGTCACGGTGTGGTCCATCTCATGTACTGGTCCTCATAGTTGCTAATAAGGTAATACTGCTCCTTTAACGCATCCACAAAAAAATCCCAAGTGGGCTCAAACCCATATATTCCAGAGTCTTCTATGGAATTTTTCTCCCAGTAAGTTTCCCACAAATTTTTGACATGAGCGAGAGCATTAAGGAGTGTGAAAGTGATATTTTATCTGTTGGAAAAAATGTTAATAGATAAATAACCTTCCACCAGGTTTAACCATTTATCTAGGGCATCCGCATCTATTTGACCTTCAAATATAGGAATATCAAAATTGACCTATACCTTAAAAGGAGAGGTGCCTCCAAAGTGGTCACTTGATGAATATGTGCATGATTCTATTGGGAGGCATTGAAGGATATGGGAAAAATTCTCCATCATTTCGTCCCTCTGTCACGTGAGAGCTTGCTCAAGCAACAGACTTATAGGATTGTTTTCTCTGTCATTTTTATTTTCTTCCGCCATTGAGGTTTTCTTGGGTGTGCAAGAGAGATTTTCCTCAAGAGAGACAAGCTTGAGACCCAAATTGCTATACTAGGACCTCGTCAGGGACATGCACTGAAAAAAATATCAAGAACAACGTGATCTGATACCACTGATTCAGATTATTTTCAGCACGAAATGAGAGTGGAGATATAATAAAGAAATTCACATAGATATCACAGATATTCAATGATATAACAAAAATGTATCAGAGATGCAACCATAAAAATATATATACAGTAATACTCAATTTCTATTAATGAAAGAAATGTACAGAGACTATAAAAATACAGAGTGAAAGACTCGCTAGAATGGTGGTAGCTTATCTCCAAGAAGAAATGTGACAGCTACTCGCATTTGCAAGAAGATGATTACAATTAGGCTCTGAAGGCATTTTTAAAATAAATAGGAATGTCAAAAACCCTAGACATCAAAAAACATAACCCTAGGAGATGAAGCGCCAAAATTCATGTGGGCCCCGTTTGGGTAAGTTAGTACATTAACTTCCTAGGGTCGTCACTTCTTCATATGATCTCCGTTTTAGGCGTATGATAGCCCATTGGAAAGGTATCGTCGAGGAGATTCATTTTTGGGATTCAATCATCCCTTAGGATATCATTGAGTAGTTTCAATCCCAAAAAACCTTCATTTAGGCCCTCAAAATGGCCCTGGAAGTTAAAAACTGCTAAAAATATTAAATTGCCAAAATTTCCAGAAAACTGTTTTGCGCCAGTCGAAAAAGGTGGGTGGCCACCGATATCCACCTGGATCAATCCTACCTCATTAGGAAGCAATGGTATCCATTGCGTTGAGTTATTAGGGGAAAGGAAAAAGTGTTTTCTTAATCTGAATCTTGGTGAGATGCTTGCCTTGCTGGAGATGTCACGCTGCTCAGTTTGTGGAAGTCTATCATGAACCTGTTGTGGCTGAGGTTGTTCAAAAAGTTGAGATACATGAGAGGACGGTGTGTAGAATGAAACTTTGCACTTTGTTTCAGCCTTGTCGACTTGTTTCTGTTGGATAGAAGGTGCTTGGGGCAAGGCTTTAGTGGTTGCAGTGTCCTTCTCTTCTTTTGAACAGATTGTGAAGAAACTAAACTTTACAGTATGAGATACTACCTTGCGGCACTTTTTAGGTGGAACAGTAGACAGAACTACCTCTGGTATTCTATAGAGATGACCCCCCAAAGTAACAATGACACTACAGGGTCAAGACTCATAAAAAACATGACGCTTCCACATATATGGCTGGCCCAAGAGAACATCACAGACATCCAATGGGGAAACATCACATAATACCTCATCCTTGAAGGGCTGGATGTCGTATGACAATCAACATTGTTGGCTGACACAGAGATATCATCCTTGGAAAATCCACCCAACGTTGTATGGCTATGGGTGTGGTGTCGTTGACAATCCCAACTATTTGACGACCTCTGCTGAGATGAGGTTCTTCTAGCTTTCGCTATCAACAATAAAATGTAGTTGGGTCCCCTTCACCCACATTTGTGAATGAAAAATGAAATCCCACTCTTCGGGATCAGTGGTGTCTGCGTCAATGATCTATCCTTTACCAGTATTTTCAAAATCAGATTCTGAATCAGGGTTCGGCTACTTGTCTTTGTTCTTGGCAACCAATGATTGTTTTGAGAAAAATTCATCGGTGTTGTGCTAGGGGATTTTGTGGAAATCGCACCATTTTTTGGTGTCCTTCTTTGTCTTCCCATGACCCTTCTTTTCCTGTGGCTTGGACTGGTTTTCAGAAGACTGTTTGTTAGCGTTGTCTTTTTCATACTTTGGTTGTTGCGGATTTGCAAACCCAAACTCCCATTTGTTCAGGTGCTTAAATTTCTTCTTGATTTTAACAACATATCGATAAGCAACACCGAGTGATGAGATGTCGAGAAAATCCATTTCAGTTTGGATGTATGTGTGTAGAGCCCCACAGTATTTCAAAACCAAATGTCGTTTGGAGTATTTGATTCCCAACATTGTGTGCAACATATGGAAGGTATTGGTGAACTCCATAACTGCTTGGATCCTCTCTTGTTGTAGTGTGGTCCATCTCATGTACTAGTCCTCATAGTTTTGAACAGGGTAATATTGTTCCTTTACCACATCCACCAAAATATCCCAAGTGGGGTCAACCCTATATATTCCAGACTCTTCTATGGAACTTTTCTCCCAATAAGTTTCCCACCAATGTTTGAGATGGGTGAGATCTTTGAGGAGTGTGAAGGTGATCTTTTTTCTGTCGAAAAAATTGTGAACAGAGAAATAACCTTCTAGCAGGTTTAGCCATTTATCTAGGGCATCCACATCTATTTGACCTTCAAATATAGGAATATCAAAATTAACTTGTACCTTAAGAGGTGAGGTTCCTTCAAAGTGGTCGCTTGATGAATATGCACCTCATGATATAGGGAGGCATTAAAGGATGTGGGAAAAATTCTCCATCATTTTGTCCCTCTGTCGCGTGAGAGCTTGCTCAAGCAATAGACTTATAGGATCATCTGCTCCGTCTCTTTTTTTTCATCTTCCATTGAGGGTTTCTTGGGTGTGTGAGAGTGATTTTTTTCAAGAGAGACAAGCTCAAGACCAAAATTTCTATACTCGGACCTCGTCGGGGACATGCACTGAAAAAAACAATCAAGAACAACCTACTCTGATACCACTGATCCAAATTATTTTCGACACGAAATGAGAGCGGAGATATAATAAATAAATGCACAAAGATATCAAATATATTCAATGATATAACATAAATGTATTAGAGATGAAACCATAAATATAGATATACAGTAATACTCGATTTCTATTAATGAAAGAAATGTATAGAGACTGTAAAAATACAAAGTGAAAGACTCACTAGAATGGTGGTAGCTTATCTCCGAGAAGAGATGCGATGGCTACTCAAATTCGCAGGAAGATGATTACAATGAGGCTATGAAGGCATTTTTACAATAAAAAAAATGTCAAAAAACCTAGACATCCAAAAACCTAACCCTAGGAGATGAAGTGCCAAAAGTCATGTGGGTCCCGTTTGTGTAAGTTAGTACATTAACTTCCCGAGGTCGTAACTTTTGCATACGATCTTTGTTTTAGGCATTTGATAGATCGTTGGAAAGGTATCATCGAGGAAATTTATTTTGGGGCCTCAATCATGCCTTTGTCTATCATTGAGTTGGATCGATCCTGAAAAACCTTGATTTAGGCCCTCAAAATGGCCCTCGAAGTTAAAAACTGCTAAAAATAGTAACTTGCCAAAATTGCAAGAAAATTGTTTTGAGCCAGTCAGACAAGGTGGATGGCCATCGATATCCACCTGGATCAATCCTACCTACTTAGGAAACAATGGTCTCTACTGCATAGAGTTCCTGGGGGAGAGGAAAAAGCATTTGTTTAATCTGAATCTTGGTGAGCTGCTTGGCTTGCTAGAGATGTCACGTTGCTTAGTTTATGGAAGTCTGTCACGAGCCTGTTAAGGCTGAGGCTGTTCAACAAGTTGAGATACATGAGAGGATGGTGTGCAGAAGGAATCTTTGCACTTTTTTGCAGCCTTATCGACTTGCTTTTGTTGTATAGAAGGTGCTTGGGGAAAGGTTGTGGTGGTTGTAGTGTCCTTTTGTTCTTTTTTTGAATAGATTGTGAAGAAGCTAAATTTTGTAGTATGAGATACTACCTTGTGGCACTTTTTAGGTGGAACAGTATTCAGAACTACCTTTGGTATTTTGTAGAGATGACCACCCAAAGTAACAATGACACTACAGGGTCGAGACTCATAAACAACATGGCGCTTCCACATATATGGCTGGCCCAAGAGAACATCACAGACATCTAGTGGGGAAACATCACATAATCCCTAGTCCTTGAAGGGATGGATGTCGTATGGCAATCGACATTGTTGGATGACATGACGATCTCATCCTTGGTGAAGCCACCCGATGTTGTATATCTACGGGTGTGGTGTCATCGACAATCCCAACTGTTTGATGACCTTTGCTGAGATGAGGTTCTTCTGTATTCTGCTATCAACAATAAAATGCAGAGGGGTCCCCTTCACCAACATTTGTGAATGAAAAAGGCGCTCCCCCTCTTCGGGATTTGTTGGTTTTTCTGGTTGAATTGTTGTGGTCGCAACAATAGAAATGGGGCCTACGTCAATGATCTGTCCTTTACCAGTATTTTTAGAATCAAATTATGAATCATGGTTCGAATCCTTGTCTTTGATCTCAGCCACCAGTGATTGTTTTGAGTGACATTCATCGGTGTTGTGCCAGGGGATTTTGTGAAAATCTCACCATTTTTCGGTGTCCTTCTTTGTCTTCCCGTGACCCTTCTTTTCCTATGGCTTGGACTGGTTTTTGGGAGACTCTTTGTTAGGGTTTTCTTTGTCATACTTTGGTAGTTGTGGATTTGCAGACCCAAACTCCCATTTGTTTTGGTGCTTAAATTTCTACTCAATTTCAACAGCATATCGATAGGCAGCATCGAGTGATGATATGTCCATAAAATCCATTTCAGTTTGGATGTATCTATGTAGAGCCCCATGGTATTTCAAAACCAAATGTCATTCAGATTCTTTGATTCCCAAGTTGGTGCGCAAGGTATGGAAGGTATTAGTGAACTACAAAACTGCTTGGCCCCTTTCTTGCCGCAGTGTGGTCCATCTCATTTACTGGTCCTCATAATTTTCAACAGGGTAATACTATTCCTTTACTGCATCCTCAAAAAAATCCCAAGTGGGCTTGACCCCATATATTCCAGACTCTTTTGTGGAACTTTGCTCCCAGTAAGTTTCCCACCAATTTTTAACATGGGAGAGAACTTTAAGGAGTGTGAAGGTAATCTTTTCTCTGTTGGAAAAATTGTGAACAGAGAGATAACCTTCTAGCAGGTTTTACCATTTATCTAGAGCATATGCATCTATTTGACCTTCAAATATATGAATATCAAAATTGACCAGTACCTTAAAAGGTGAGGTGCCTCCAAAGTGGTCTCTTAATCAAGATGTGGCTGATGCTATTGGGAGGCATTGAAGGATGTGGGAAAAATTCTCCATCATTTCGTCCCTCTGTCGTGTCAGATCTTGCTCAAGCAACAGACTTATAGGATCGTCTTCTCTGTCATTTTTATTTTCTTATGCCATTGAGGGTTTCTTGGGTGTGTGAGAGTGATTTCCTCAAGAGAGACAAGATCGAGACCCAACTTGCTATACTCGAACCTCATCGGGGTCATGCACTGAAAAAATGATCAAGAATAGCCTGCTCTGATACCACTGATCCGTATTATTTTCGGCACGAAATGAGAGTGAAGATATAATAAACAAATGCATAGAGATATTGAAGATATTCAATGATATAACATAAATGCATCATATATTCAAGCATAAGCACAAATATACAGTAATACTCTATTTCTATTAATGAAAGAAATGTACAGAGACTGTAAAAATACAGAGTGAAAGACTCACTAGAATGGTGGCAGCTTATCTCTGAGAAGAAATGTGACAGCTACTCACATTCACAAGAAGATGATTACAATGAGTCTCTGAAGGATGTTTTACAATAAACAGGAATGTCAAAAACCATAGACATCCAAAAAAATAACCCTAGGAGATGAAGCGCCAAAAGTCATGTGGGCCCCATTTGGGTAAGTTAGTACATTAATTTCCTGGGGTCGTAACGTTTTCATACGATCTTCGTTTCAGGCTTATGATAGCCCGTTGGAAAGGTATCATTGAGGATATTCATTTTTGGGCCTCAATCATGCCTTAGGATATCATTTATTTGGGTCTATCCCAAAAAACCTTCATTTACGTCCTCAAAATGGTGCTGGAAGTTAAAAACTGCAAACAATAGTAAATTTCTAAAATTGCCAGAAAATTGTTTTGAGCCAATCAGACAAGGTGGGTGGCCACCGATATCCACCTGGATCAACCCTTCCTCATTAGGAAGAAATGGTCTCCATTGCATTGAGTGCCTGGGGAGAGGAAAAAGTGTTTGCTTAATCTGAATCTTGGTGAGCTGCATGCCTTGTTGGAGACGTCCCGTTGCTCCGTTTGTGGAAGTCTTTCACAAACCTGTTGAGGCTGAGGTTGTTCAACAAGTCAAGATACATAAGAGGATGGTGTTCAGAAGGAATATTTTCTCTTTGTTGCAGCCTTTTCGTCTTTCTTTTTTTGGATAGAAGGTGCTTGGGGCGAGGCTGTAGTGGTTGCAGTGTCCTTCTCTTCTTCTTTTGAACAGATTGTAAAGAAGCTAAATTTTGCAGTATGAGATACTACCTTGTGGAACTGTTTAGGTGGAATAGTAGTCGAAACTACCTCTGGTATTCTGTAGAGATGACCCCCCAAAGTAACAATGACACTATAGGGTCGAGACTCATAAACAACATGGCGCTTCCACATATATGGCTGGCCCTATTGAACATCACAGACATCCAGTGGGGCAACGTCACATAATACCTCATTCTTGAAGGGATGGATGTCGTATGACAATCGACATTGTTGGCTGACATAGAGATCTCATCCTTCGCAAAGCCACCCAACGTTGTATGGATGCGATTGTGGTGTCGTCAACAATCCTAACTGTTTGACGACCTCTGCTGTGATGAGGTTCTTCTGGCTTTCGTTATAAACAATAAAATGCAGCGGGGTCCCCTTCACCCACATTTGTGAATGAAAAAGGTGCTCCCCCTCTTCGAGATCTGTTGGTTCTTCTGGTTGAATTATCGCAGTCGCAACAATAGCAGTGGGGTATGCATCAATGATCTGTCCTTTACCAATATTTTCAAAATAAAATTCTGAATTAGGGTTCAGCTCCTTGTCTTTGATCTCAGCCACCAATGATTGTTTTGAGCGACATTCATCGATGTCGTGCGAGGGTATTTTATGGAAATTGAACCATTTTCAGGTGTCCTTCTTTGTCTTCCCATGACCCTTCATTTCCTGTGGCTTGGACTGGTTTTCGGGAGACTGTTTGTTAGGTTTTTCTTTGTCATACTTTGGTTGTTGCGTATTTCCAGAACTAAACTCTCGTTCATTCTGGTGCTTAAATTTCTACTCAATTTTAATAGCATATCGATAGGCAACATCGAGTGGTGAGATGTCCAAAAAATCCATTTCAGTTTGGATGTATCTGTGTAGAGACCCACGGTATTTCAGAACCAAATGTCATTCAAAGTATTTGATACCCAACTTGGTGTGCAAGGTATGGAAGGAATTGGTGAACTCGGGAACTCCTTGGCCCCTCTCTTGCCGCAGTGTGGTCCATCTCATGTACTGGTCCTCATAGTTGCCAACAGGGTAATATTGTTCTTTTACCGCATCCACAAAAAAATTCCAAGTGGGCTTGACCCCATATATTCCAGACTCTTCTGTGGAACTTTTCTCCCAGTAAGTTTCCCACTAATGTTTGACATGGGGGGAATCTATAAGGAGTGTGAAGGTGATCTTTTCTCTCTCATAAAAATTGTGAACAAAGAAATAAGCTTCTAGTAGGTTTAGCCATTTATCTAGGGCATCCACATCTATTTGAACTTCAAATATAGGAATATCAAAGTTGACCTGTACCTTAAAAGGTAAGGTGCCTCCAAAGTGGTCGCTTGATGAAGATGCGCCTGATGCTATCGGGAGGCGTTGAAGGATGTGAGAAAAATTCTCCATCATTTCGTCCCTCTTTCGCATGAGAGCTTTCTCAGGCAACAGACTTATAGGATCGTCTACTCCGACATTTTTCTTTTATTCCACCATTGAGGGTTTCTTGGGTGTGCGAGAGAGGTTATCCTCAAGAGAGAAAATCTTGAGACCCAAATTTATATACTCGAACCTCGTCGGGGACATGCACTAAAAAAAACGATCCAAAATAGCCTGCTCTAATACCACTAATCTGGATTATTTTTGGCACGAAATGAGAGTGGAGATATAATAAAGAAATGCATAGAGATATCGCAGATATTTAATTATATAACATAAATGTATCATAGATGCAACCATAATCAAAGATATACAATAATACTTGATTTCTATTAATGAAAGAAATGTACAGCTGTAAAAATATAGACTGAAAGACTCGCTAGAATGGTGGCAACTTATCTCTGAGAAGAGATGTGACGGCTACTCGCATTCACAATAAGGTGATTACATTGAGGCTTTGAAGGCATTTTTACAATAAACAGGAATGTCAAAAACCCTAAACATCGAAAAACCTAACCCTAGGATTTGAAGCGCCAAAAGTCATGTGGGCCTTGTTTGGGTAAGTTAGTACATTAACTTCCTGGGGTCGTAACTTTTGCATACGATCTCTGTTTTAGGTGTATGATAGCCCATTGGAAAGGTATCATCAATGAGATTCATTTTGGGACCTCAATAATTCCTTTGACTATCACTGGGTTGGGTCTATCCCAAAAAACCTTCATTTAGGCCCTCAAAATGGCCCTAGAAGTTAAAAACTGCTAAAAATAGTAAATTGCCAAAATTGCCAAAAAACTATTTTGAGCCAGTCGAACAAGGTGGGTGGCCACCGATATCCACCTGGATCAATCCTCCCTCCTTAGGAAGCAATGGTATCCATTGCATTGAGTTCCCGGGGGAGAGGAAAAAGCGTTTTCTTAATCTGAATCTTGGTGAGCTGCTTGCCTTATTGGAGACGTCACGCTGATCAGTTTGTGGAAGTATTTCACGAACCTGTTGAGGTCGAGGTTGTTCAAGAAGTCAAGATACATGAGATTCTTGCATGAATAAGGAATCTTTGCTCTTTGTTGCATCTTTTTCATCTTTCTTCTATTGGATAGAAGGTGCTTGGGGCAAGGCTATGGTGGTTGCAGTGTCCTTCTGTTCTTCTTTTGAACAGATTGTGAAGAAGCTAAATTTTACAGTATGAGATACTACCTTGCAGAACCTTTTAGGTGGAATAGTAGTCAGAACTACCTATGGTATTCTGTAGAGATGACCCCCCAAAAGTAACAATGACACTATAGGGTTGAGACTCATAAAAAACATGGCACTTCCAC
The DNA here is from genome assembly GCA_000966675.3 of Picea glauca. Lineage (NCBI taxonomy): Eukaryota > Viridiplantae > Streptophyta > Pinopsida > Pinales > Pinaceae > Picea > Picea glauca. The sequence goes on from JZKD02S0367132.1 coordinate 88,687, forward strand.
ATATATGGTTGGCCCAAGAGAACATCACAGACATCCAATGGGGAAGCATCACATAATACCTTGTCCTTGAAGGGCTGGATGTCGTATGACAATTGACATTGCTGGCTGACACAGAGATCTTGTCCTTGGCGAAGCCACCCGATGTTGTATGGTTGCGAGTGTGGTGTCGTGGACAATCCCAATTGTTTGATGACCTTTGTTGAGATGAGGTTATTCTGCCTTCCGTTATCCATAATAAAATGCAGTGGGGTCCCCTTCACCCACATTTTTGAATGAAAAAGGCGCTTCCCCTCTTCAGGATCCGTTGGTTCTTCTGGTTGAATTTTTGCGGTCGCAACAATATCATTGGGGTCTGCATCAATGATTTGTCCTTTACCAATATTTTCAGAATCAGACTCTAAATCAGGGTTCGGCTCCTTGTCTTTGATCTCGGCCACCAATGATTGTTTTGAGCGACATTCATTGGTGTTGTGCCAGGGGATTTTGTGGAAATCGCACCATTTTCTGGTGTGCTTCTTTTTCTTCCCGTGACCCTTCTTTTCCTATGGATTGGACTGGTTTTTGGGAGATTGTTTGTTAGGGTTTTCTTTGTCATACTTTGGTTGTTGCAGATTTTCATAACTGAACTCCCATTTTCTATGGTTCTTATATTTCTTCTCGATTTTAACAACATATCGATAGGCAGCACCGAGTGATGAGATGTCCAGAAAATCCATTTCAATTTGGATGTATATGTGTAGATCCCCACGATATTTCAGAACCAAATGTCATTTAGAGTCTTTGATACCGAACTTGGTGTGCAAGGTATGGAAGGAATCGTTGAACTCTGAAACTGCTTGGCCCCACTCTTGTTGCAGTGTGGTCCATCTCATGTATGATCCAAAACAACCTACTTTGATACCACTAATCCAGATTATTGTTGGCACGAAATGAGAGCAGAGATATAATAAAGAAATGCACAGGGATATCGCAAATATTCAATGATATAATAGAAATGTATCATAGATGCAACCATAAACATAGATATAAAGTAATACTCGATTTCTATTAATGAAACAAATGTACAGAGACTGTAAAAATACAGAGTGAAAGACTTGCTAGAATGGTGGCAGCTTATCTCTGAGAAGAGATGTGATGGCTACTCGCATTCACAAGAAGATGATTACAATGAGGCTTTGAAGGCCTTTTTACAATAAACAGGAATGCAAAAAAACCTAGAAATCCAAAAACCTAACCCTAGGAGATGAAGCGCCAAAAGTCATGTGGGCCCCATTTGGGGAAGTTAGTACATTAACTTCTCGGGGTCGTAGCTTTTGCATACGACCTCCATTTTAGGCGTATGATAGCCTGTTGGAAAGGTATCATCGAGGAGATTCATTTTTGGGCTGCAATGATTCCTTTGGATATTATTGTGTTGGGTCGATCCCAAAAAACCTTCATTTAGGCCCTCAAAATGGCCCTCGAAGTTAAAAACTGCTAAAAATATTAAATTGCCAAAATTGTCAGAAAACTATTTTGAGCCAATCGGATAAGGTGGGTGGTCACCAATATCCACCTGGATAAATCCTACCTCCTTAGGAAGCAATGGTATCCATTGTGTTGAGTGTCCGGGGGAGAGAAAAAAGCGTTTGCTTAATCTGAATCTTGGTGAGTTGCTTGCCTTGCTAGAGAGTTCGTGCTGCTCAGTTTGTGGAAGTGTGTTACAAAACTGTTGCGGCTAAGGCTGTTCAACAAGTCACGATACATGAGAGGACGGTGTGAAGAAGGAATCTTTGTGCTTTGATGAAGTCTTTTTGACTTGATTCTATTGGATAGAAGGTGCTTGGGGCAAGGCTGTAATGGTTGCAGTGTCCTTCTGTTCTTCTTTTGAACAGATTGTGAAGAAGCTAAATTTTGTAGTGTGAGATACTACCTTGCGACATGTTTTAGCTGGAATAGTAGTCAGAAATACCTCTAGTATTCTGTAGAGATGACCCCCCAAAGTAACAATGACACTATGGGGTCGAGACTCATAAATGAAATGGTGCTTCCACATATATGGCTGGCCCAAGAGAACATCACAGACATCTAGTGGGGAAACATCACATAATCCCTCACCCTTGAAGGGCTGGATGTCGTATGATAATTGACATTATTGGCTGACATGGAGATATCGTCCTTGGTGAAGCCACCTGATGTTGTATGGTTGTGGGTGTGGTGTCATCAATAATCCCAACTGTTTGACAACCTCTGCTGAGATGAGGTTATTCTAGATTTTGTTATCAACAATAAAATGTAGTGGGGTCCCGTTCACCCACATTTTTTGATGAAAAAGGCGCTCCCCCTCTTCAGGATCTGTTGGTTCTTTTGTTTGAATTGTCGCGGTCGCAAAAATAGAAGTGGAGTATGCATCAATGATTTGTTCTTTACCAGTATTTTCATAATCAGATTCTGAATCAGGGTTTGGCTTCTTGTCTTTGATCTCGGCCACCAATGATTGTTTTGAGTGACATTCATCAATGTTATGCCAAGGGATTTTGTGGAAATCGTACCATTTACCGGTGTCCTTCTTTCTCTTCCTATGGCCTTTCTTTTCCTATGGCTTGGACTGGTTTTCATGAGACTGTTTGTTAGGGTTGTCTTTGTCATACTTTGGTTGTTGTGGATTTGCAGAACATAACTCTCGTTTGTTCTAGTGCTCAAATTTCTACTTGATTTTAAGAGCATATTGATAAGCAGCACTGAGTGATGAGATGTCCTAAAAATCCATTTCAGTTTGGATGTATCTGTGTAGAGCTCCACAGTATTTCAGAACCAAATGTTGTTCAGAGTCTTTGATACCCAACTTGGTGCACAAGGTATGGAAGGTATTAGTGAACTCCAAAACTTCTTGGCCCCTCTCTTGCCGCAGTGTGGTCCATCTCATGTACTGGTTCTCATAGTTTCCAACAGGGTAATACTGTTCCTTTACCACATGCACAAAAAAATCCCAAGTGGGCTCGACCCCATATATTCCAAACTCCTATGTGGAACTTTTCTCCCAGTAAGTTTCCCGCCAATGTTTGAAATCGGGGAGAAGTTTAAGGAGTGTGAAGGTGATATTTTATCTGTCGGAAAAATTGTGAACAAAGAAATAACCTTCTAGCAGGTTTAACTATTTATCTAAGGCATCCGCATCTATTTGACCTTCAAATATAGGAATATCAAAATTGACTTGTACCTTAAAAGGCGAGGTTCCTCCAAAGTGGTCGCTTGATGAATATGCGCCTGATGCTATCGGGAGGCATTGAAGGATGTGGGAAAAATTCTCCATCATTTCATCCCTTTGTCGTGTGAGAGCTTGCTCAAGCAACAAACTTATAGAATCGTCTGCTCCGTCATTTTTATTTTCTTCTGCCATTGAGGGTTTCTTGGGTGTGTGAGAGTGATTGTCCTCAAGAGAGACAAGCTCGAGACCCAACTTTTTATACTCGGACCTCGTCAGGGACATGCACTGAAAAAAATGATCAAGAACAACCTGCTCTGATACCACTGATCCAGATTATTTTCAGCATGAAATGAGAGAAAAGGTATAATAAAGAAATGCACAGAGATATCGCAGATATTCAATGATATAACAGAAATGTATAAGAGATGCAACCATAAACAGAGATATATAGTAATACTCAATTTCTATTAATGAAATAAATGTACAAAGACTATAAAAATACAAAGTGAAAGACTCGCTAGAATGGTGGTAGCTTATCTCTAAGAAGAGATGTGACGGCTACTCGCATTCGCAAGAAGATGATTACAATGAGGCTCTGAAGTAATTTTTACAATAAAAAGGAATGTCAAAAACCCTAGACATCCAAAAACCTAACCCTAGGATATGAAGCGCCAAAAGTCATGTGGGCCCCGTTTGGGTAAGTTAGTACATTAACTTCACGGGGTCATAACTTTTGCATACGATCTCCGTTTTAGGAGTATGATAGCCCGTTGGAAAGGTATTGTCGAGGAGATTAATTTTGGATCCTCAATCATGCATAAAACTTTTATTTAGTTGGTTTGATCTCAAAAAACCTTCATTTAGGCCCTCAAAATGGCCCTAGAATTTAAATACTGCTAAAAGTAGTAAATTGCCAAAATTGCTAGAAAACTATTTTGAGCCAGTCAAACATGGAGGGTGGCCACCAATATCCACCTGTATAAATCCTCCCTCCTTAGGAAGCAATGGTCTCCATTGTGTTCAGTGCCCGGGGGAGAGGCAAAAGTGTTTTCTTAATCTGAATCTTGGTGAGTTGCTTGCCTTGTTGGAGATGTCGTGATGCTCAATTTGTAGAAGTTTGTCATGAACCTATTGAGGCTGAGGTTGTTCAAAAAGTCAAGATACATGAGAGGACAATGTGCAGAAGGAATATTTTCACTTTTTTGCAACCTTTTCGACTTGCTTCTGTTGAATAGAAGGTGCTTGGGGTGAGGCTGTAGTGGAGTGTCCTTCTGTTCTTCTTTTGAACAAATTTTGAAGAAGCTAAATTTTGCAGTATGAGATACTACCTTGCAACAGTATTTAGGTGGAACAGTAGTTGGAACTACCTCTGGTATTCTGCAGAGATGAACCCCCAAAGTAACAATGATACTATGGGGTCGAGACTCATAAACAACATGGTGCTTCCACATATATGGCTGGCCCAAGAGAACATCACAGAAATCCAGTGGGGAAACATCACATAATACCTTGTCCTTGAAGGGATAGATGTCATATGACAATCGACATTGTTGGCTGACATGGAGATCTCATCCTTGGCAAAGCCACCCAATGTTTTATGGCTATGGCTATGGTGTCGTCGACAATCCCAACTGTTTGACGACCTCTACTAAGATGAGGTTCTTATGGCTTCCGCTATCAACAATAAAATACGGTGGGGTCCCCTTCACCCACATTTGTGAATGAAAAATGAAGTGGGGTCCTCTTCACCCACATTTGTTGCAGGATGTGGGAAAAATTCTCCATCATTTCGTCCCTCTGTCGCGTGAGAGATTGCTCAAGCAACAGACTTATAGGATCATCTGCTCCGTCATTTTTCTTGTATTCCACCATTGAGGGTTTCTTGGGTGTAAGAGAAAAATTTTCCTCAAGAGATACAAGATCGAGACCCAAATTTCTATACTCGGACCTCGTCGGGGACATGCACTGAAAAAAACAATCAAGAACAACCTGCTCTGATACCACTGATCCGGATTATTTTCGGCACAAAATGAAAGCGAAGATATAATAAAGAAATGCATAGAGATATCGCAAATATTCAATGATATAATAGAAATGTGTCATATATGCAACCATAAACAAAGATATATAGTAATACTCGATTTCTATTAATGAAATACATGTACAGAGATTGTAAAAATAAAGAGTGAAACTCACTAGAATGGTAGCAGCTTATTTCTGAGAAGAGATATGACGACTACTCGCATTCGCAAGATGATTACAATGAGGATCTAAAATCTTTTTTAAAATAAACAGGAATGTCAAAAACCCTAGACATCCAAAAAACTAACCCTAGGAGATGAAGCGCCAAAAGTCATGTGGGCCCCGTTTGGGTAAGTTACTACATTAACTTCCCGGGGTCGTAACTTTTGCATACGATCTCCATTTTAGGCATATGATAGCCCGTTGGAAAGGTATCATCGAGGAGATTCATTTTTGGGCCTCAATAATTTACTTATCTATAAGTGAGTTGGTTTGATCCTGAAAAACCTTCATTTAGGCCCTCAAAATGGCCCTTGAAGTTAAAAACTGCTAAAAATAGTAAATTGTCAAAATTGCTAGAAAACTGTTTTGAGCCAGTCGGACAAGGTGGGTGGCCACCGATATCCACCTGGATCAATCCTCCCTCCTTAGGAATCAATGGTATACATTTCATTGAGTGCCTGGGGGAGAGGAAAAAGAGTTTGCTTAATCTGAATCTTGGTGAGTTGCTTGCCTTGGTGGAGACGTCGCGCTGCTTAGTTTGTGGAAGTTTGTCATGAACCTGTTGAGGCTGAGGTTGTTCAACCAGTCAAGATACATGAGAGGATGGTGTGCATAAGGAATCACTGTGATTTTCTATAGCCTTTTCGACTTGCTTCAGTTGGATAGAAGGTGCTTGGGGTGAGGCTGTAGTGGTTGCAGTATCCTTCTGTTCTTTTTTTGAACAGATTGTGAAGAAGTTAAATTTTGCATTATGAGATACTACCTTGTGGCACTTTTTAGGTGGAACAATAATCGAAACTACCTCTGGTATTTTGTAGAGATGACCCCCCAAAGTAACAATGACACTACAAGGTCAAGACTCATAAACAACCTGGCGCTTCCACATATATGTCTTTCCCAAGAGAACATCACAGACATCCAATGGGGAAACATCACATAATACCTCATCCTTGAAGGGATGGATGTCATATGACAATCGACATTGTTGGCTGACACAAAGATCTTGTCCTTGGTGAAGCCACCCGATGTTGTATGGCTGCGGGTGTGGTGTCATTGACAATCCCAACTGTTTCATGACCTCTGCTAATATGAGGTTCTTTTGGCTTCCACTATAAACAATAAAATGTAGCAGGGTCCCCTTCACCCACGTTTGTGAATGGAAAAGGAGCTCCCCCTCTTCGGGATTTGTTGGTTCTTCTGGTTGAATTGTCGCGGTTGCAACAATAGAAGTGGGCTCTGCGTCAATGATCTGTCATTTACCACTATTTTCAGAATCAGATTCTGAATCATGGTTCAGCTCCTTGTCTTTGATCTCGACCACCAATGATTTTTTTGAGGGAAATTCATCAGTGTTGTGCCAACGACTTTTTTGGAAATTGCACCATTTTTCGATGTCCTTCTTTGTCTTCCCGTGACCCTTCTTTCCCTATGGCTTGGACTGGTTTTTGGGAGACTGTTTTTTAGGGTTGTCTTTGTCATACTTTGGTTGTTGCGGATTTGCAGACCTGAACTCCCGTTTGTTCTGGTGCTTAAATTTCTTCTTGATTTTAATAGCATATCGATAGGCAGCACCGAGTGATGAGATGTCCTGAAAATCCATTTCAGTTTGGATGTATCTATGTAGAGCCACACAGTATTTCAGAAACAAATGTCATTCAGGTTCTTTGATACCCAACTTGGTGCGCAAGGTATGGAAGGTATTGGTGAAATCTGGAATTGCTTGGCCCCTCTCTTGCCACAGTGTGCTCCATCTCATGCATTGGTCCTCATAGTTTCCAACAAGGTAATATTGTTCCTTTACTGCATCCACAAAAAAATCCCAAGTGGGCTTGACCCCATATATTCTAGACTCTTCTGTGGAAATTTTCTCCCAGTATGTTTCCCACCAATGTTTGACATGGGGGGGAGCTTTAAGGAGTGCGAAGGTGATCGTTTCTCTGTTGGAAAAATTGTGAATAGAGAAATAACCTTCTAGCAGGTTTAACCATTTTTTTAGGGCATCCACATCTATTTGACATTCAAATATAGGAATATCAAAATTGACCTATACCTTAAAAGGCGAGGTTCCTCCAAAGTGGTCTCTTGATAAATATGCGCTTGATGCTATCGAGAGGCATTGAAGGATGTGGGAAAAATTCTCCATCATTTCATCCCTCTGTCGCTTGAGAGCTTGCTGAAGAAACAGACTTATCGGATCGTCTACTTCGTCATTTTTATTTTCTTCTGCCATTGAGGGTTTCTTGGGTTTGCGAGAGTAATTTTCCTCAAGAGAGACAAGATCAAGAGCCAAATTTCTATTCTCGGACCTCGTCAGGAACATGCACTGAAAAAAATGATCAAGAACAACCTGCTCTGATACCACTGATCCAAATTATTTTCGGCATGAAATGAGAGTGGAGATATAATAAAAAAATGCACAGAGATATCGCAGATATTCAACGATATAACATAAATGTATTAGAGATGCAACCATAAATACATATATACAGTAATACTCAATTTCTATTAATGTAATAAATGTATAGATATTGTAAAAATATAGAGTGAAAGACTCGCTAGAATGATGGCAGCTTATCTCTGAGAAGAGATGTGACGGCTACTCGCATTCGCAAGAAGATGATTACAATGAGTCTCTGAAGGCATTTTTACAATAAAAAGGAATGTCAAAAATCCTATACATCCAAAAACCTAACCCTAGGAGATGAAGCGCCAAAAGTCATGTGGGCCTCGTTTGGGTAAGTTAGTACATTAACTTCCCGGGGTCATAACTTTTGCATACTATCTCCATTTTAGGCGTATGATAGCCTGTTGGAAAGGTATCATCGAGAAGATTCATTTTGGGGAAACAATAATTCTTTTTTTGATAATTTATTTGGGTCAATCCCGAAAAACCTTCATTTAGGCCCTCAAAATGGTCTTGGAAGTTAAAAACTGCTAAAAATAGTAACTTGTCGAAATTGCAAGAAAACTGTTTTTGAGCCAGTTGAACAAGGTGGGTGGCCACCGATATCCACCTCGATCAATCCTCCCTCCTTAGGAAGAAATGGTCTCCATTGTGTTGACTACCCAGAGGAGAGGAAAACGCATTTTCTTAATCTGAATCTTGGTGAGCAGCTTGTCTTGTTGGAGACATCGCGTTGCTCAGTTTGTGGAAGTCTGTCACGAACCTGTTGAGGTTGAGGTTGTTCAACAAGTCGAGATACATGAGAGGAAGATGTGCAGAAGGAATCTTTGTGATTTGTTGCACCCTTTTTGACTTTCTTCTGCTGGATGGAAGGTGCTTGGGGTGAGGCTGTAGTGGTTGCAGTGTACTTCTGTTCTTCTTTTGAATAGATTGTGAAGAAGCTAAATTTTGCAGTATGAGATACTACCTTGTGGCACTCTTTAGGTGGAACAGTGGCACTTCCACATATATGGATGGCCCAAGAGAACATCACAGACATCTAGTGGGGAAACATCACATAATAACTCATCCTTGAAGGGATGGATGGCGTATGACAATCGACATTATTGGTTGACACAGAGATCTGGTCCTTAGCGAAGCCACCTGATGTTGTATGGCTATGGATGTGATGTCATAAAAAATCCCAACTGTTTGATGACCTCCACTGAGATCAGGTTCTTCTGGCTTCTGTTATCAACAATCAAATGTAGCGGAGTCCCCTTCACCCACATTTGTGAATTAAAAAGGTGCTCCTCCTCTTCAGGATTTGTTGGTTCTTCTGGTTGAATTGTCACGGTCGCAACAATAAAAGTGGGGTTTGCGTAAATGGTCTATCATTTACCAGTATTTTCAGAATCGGATTTAGAATCAGGTTTTGGCATGTTGTCTTTGATCTTGGCCACCAATGATTGTTTTGACAGACATTCATCGGTGTTGTGCCAGGGGATTTTTTGGAAATCGCACCATTTTCCAGTGTCCTTCTTTGTCTTCCAATGACCCTTCTTTTCCTATGGATTGGACTGGTTTTTGGGAGACAATTTGTTAGGGTTGTCTTTGTCATTCTTTGGTTGTTTAGGATTTGCAGACCCAAACTCCCGTTTGTTCTAATGCTTAAATTTCTGCTCGATTTTAAAAGCATATCGATTGGTAGCACCGAGTGATGAGATGTCTAGAAAATCCATTTCAGTTTGGATGTATCTATGTAGAGCCCCATGGTATTTCAGAACCAAATATCGTTTAGAGTCTTTGATACCTGACTTGGTGCGCAAGGTATGGAAGGTATTGGTGAACTCTGGAACTACTTGGCCCCTCTCTTGCCGGTGTGTGGTCCATCTCATGTACTGGTCCTCATAGTTTCAAACAGGGTAATCATGTTCCTTTACAGCATTCACAAAAAAATCCCAAGTGGGCTCGGCCCCATATATTCCAGACTCTTCTGTGGATCTTTTCTCCCAGTAAGTTTCCCACCAATGTTTGACATGGGGGAGATATTTAAGAAGTGCGAAGGTGATATTTTCTCTGTTGAAAAAATTGTGAACAGAGAAATAACCTTCTATCAGGTTTAACCATTTATCTATTTACAGGGCATCCACATCTATTTGACCTTCAAATATAGGAATATAAAAATTGAATTGTACTTTAAAAGGTGAGGTACCTCCAAAGCAGTCGCTTGATGAAGATGTGCCTGATGCCATCAGGAGGTGTTGAAGGATGTGGGAAAAAATCTCCATCATTTCATCCCTCTGTCACATGAGATCTTGCTCAAGCAACATACTTATAGGATCGTCTACTCCGTCATTTTTATTTTCTTCCTCCATTGAGGGTTTATTGGGTGTGGAAGAGAAATTTTCCTCAAGAGAGACAAGATCGAGACCCAACTTACTATACTTGAACCTCGTCGGGGACATGCACTGAAAAAAATGATAAAGAACAGTCTGCTCTGATACCACTGATCCAGATTATTTTCAGCACGAAATGAGAGTGGAGATATAATAAAGAAATGCATAGAGATATCGCAGATATTCAATGATATAACATAAATGTCTTAGAGATGCAACCATAAACACATATATACAGTAATACTCTATTTCTATTAACGAAAGAAATGTATAGAGACTATAAAAATACAGAGTGAAAGACTCTCTAGAATGGTGCCAACTTATCTCTGAGAAGAGATGTGACGGCTACACGCATTCAAAAGAAGATGATTACAATGAGGCTCTAAAGGAATTTTTACAATAAACATGAATTTCAAAAACCTTATACATCCAAAAACTTAACCCTAGGAGATGAAGCGCCAAAAGTCATGTGGGCCCCGTTTGGGTAAGTTAGTACATTAACTTCCCGAGGTCGTAACTTTTGTATACGATCTCCGATTTAGGCATATGATAGCCCGTTGGAAACGTATCATCGAGGAGATTCATTTCAAGGCCTCAATCATGGATTTGGATATCATTGAGTTGGGTCAATCCTAAAAAACCTTCATTTAGGACTTCAAAATGGCCCTAGAAGTTACAAACTGCTAAAAATAGTAAATTGCCAAAATTGCCAGAAAATTGTTTTGAGACAGCCGGACAAGGTGGGTGGCCACCAATATCCACCTGGATCAATACTCCCTCCTTATGAAGTAATTGTCTCCATTGCGTTCAGTGTCCCAGGGAGAGGAAAAATCATTTCCTTAATATGAATCTTGGTGAGTTGCTTGCCTTGCTAGAGATGTTGTGCTGCTCAGTTTGTGGAAGTCTATCACGAACCTGTTGAGGATGAGGCTGTTCAAAAAGTTGAGATACATGAGAGGACTATGTGCAGAAGGAATATTTGCACTTTTCTACAACCTTGTCAACTTTCTTCTGTTGGATAGAAGGTGCTTGGGGCAAGGCTGTAGTGGTTGCAGTGTCCTTCTGTTCTTCTTTTGAACAGATTGTGAAGAAGCTAAATTTTGCAGTATGAGATGCTACCTTGTGACACATTTTAGGTGGAACAGTAGTTGGAACTACCTCTGGTATTCTGTAGATCTGACCCCCCAAAGTAACAATGACACTACGGGGTTGAGACTCATAAACATCATGGCGCTTCCACATATATGGTTGGCCAAAGAGAACCTCAAAGACATATAGTGGGGAAACATCACATAATACCTCATCCTTGAAGGGTTGGATGCCATATGAAAATCAGCATTGCTGGCTGACATAGAGATCTCATCCTTGGTGAAGCCACCCAATGTTGTATGGTAGCGTGTGTGGCGTCGTCGACAATCCAAACTGTTTGACGACCTCTGCTAAGATGAGGTTCTTCTCACTTCTGCTATCAACAATAAAATGCAGCAGGGTCCCCTTCACCCAAATTTGTGAATGAAAAAGGCACTCCCCCTCTTCAGGATCTGTTGGTTCTTTTGGTTGAATTTTCGCAGTTGCAACAATACCAGTGGGGTATGTGTCAATGATATGTGCTTTACCAGTATTTTCAGAATCAGAGTCTGAATCAGTGTTCGGCTCCTTGTCTTTGATCCCAGCCACCAATGATTGTTTTAAGTGACATTCATCGGTGTTGTGCCTAGGACTTTTCTGGAAATCGCACTATTTTCTAGTGTCCTTCTTTGTCTTCCCATGACCCTTCTTTTCCTATGTCTTGGACTGGTTTTCAGGAGACTATTTGTTAGGGTTGTCTTTGTCATACTTTGGTTGTTGCAGATTTGCAGACCTGAACTCCCATTTGTTCCGGTGCTTAAATTTCTGCTCGATTTTAATAACATATCGATAGGAAAAACCAAGTGATGAGATGTACAGAAAATCTATTTCAATTTGGATGTATCTGTGTAGAGCCCCATGGTATTTCAGAATCAAATGTCGTTTGGATTCTTTGGTGCCAACTTTTCTTTGAGAAGAGATGTGACAACTACTCGCATTTGCAAGAAGATGATTACAATGAGGCTCTGAAGGAATTTTTACAATAAACATGAATTTAAAAAACCCTATACATCCAAAAACCTAACACTAGGAGACGAAGCACCAAAATTCATGCGAGCCCCATTTGGGTAAGTTAGTACATTAACTTCCTGGGGTCGTAACGTTTGTATACGATCTTCGTTTTAGGCATATGATAGCCCGTTGGAAAGGTACCATCGAGGATATTCATTTTGGGGCCTCAATCATGGCTTCAGATATCATTGAGTTGGGTTGATCCCAAAAAACTTTCATTTAGGCCTTCAAAATGGCCCTGGAAGTTAAAAACTGCTAAAAATAGTAAATTGCCAAAATTGCCAAAAAATTGTTTTGAGACGGTCGGACAAGGTGGGTGGCCACTGATATGCACCTGGATCAATCCTCCCTCCTTAGGAAGAAATTGTCTCCATTGCATTGAGTGTTCGTGGGAGAGGAAAAAGCATTTTCTTAATCTGAATATTGGTGAGTTGCTTGCCTTGCTAGAGACGTTGCGTTGCTCAATTTGTGTAAGTCTATCACGAACCTGTTGAGGTTGAGGCTATTCAACAAGTCGAGATACATGAGAGGACAATGTGCAGAAGGAATATTTTCTCTTTTCTACAGCCTTGTCGACTTTCTTCTGTTGGATAGAAGGTGCTTGCGGCAAGGCTGTAGTGGTCGCAGTGTCCTTATGTTCTTCTTTTGAATAGATTATGAAGAAGCTAAATTTTGCAGTATGAGATACTACCTTGCGACACTTTTTAGGTGGAACAATAGTCAAAACTACCTCTAGTATTCTGTAGAGATGACCCGCCAAAGTAATAATGACACTACGGGGTCAATATTGATAAACAACATGGCGCTTCCACATATATGGCTGGCCAAAGAGAACCTCAAAGACATATAGTGGGGAAACATCACATAATACCTCATCCTTGAAGGGATGGATTCTGTATGACAATCGACATTGCTGGTTGACACAGAGATCTCGTCTTTGGCGAAGCCACCCGATTTTGTATGGCTACGGGTGTGGTGTCATCGACAATCCCAATTGTTTGACGACCTCTGCTAAGATGAGGTTCTTCTCGCTTCCGCTATCAACAATAAAATGCAGTGGGGTCCCCCTCACCCACATTTGTGAATGAAAAAGGACCTCCCCCTCTTCGGGATCTATTGGTTCTTCTGGTTGAATTGTCGTTGTCGCAACAATAGCAGTGGGGTCTACGTCAATGATCTGTCATTTACTAGTATTTTAAGAATCAAATTCTGAATCAGGGTTCAGCTCCTTGTCTTTGATCTTGGCCACCAATGATTTTTTTGAGCGACATTCATCAGTGTTGTGCCAGGGAATTTTGTGGAAGTCGCGCAATTTTTCGGTGTCTTTCTTTGTCTTCCCGTGACCCTTCATTTCCTATGGCTTGGACTGGTTTTCGAGAGACTGTTTTTTAGGGTTGAATTTTTCATACTTTTCTTGTTGCGGATTTGCAGACCCGAACTCCTTTTTGTTCTGGTGGTTAAATTTTTTCTCGATTGTAACAACATATCGATAGGCAACATCATATCGCTTGAGAGCTTGCTCAAGCAACAAACTTATAGGATCATCTGCTCTGTCATTTTTCTTTTCTTCCGCCATTGAGGGTTTCTTGGGTGTGCGAGAGCGATTTTCCTAAAGAGAGACAAGCTCTAGAACCAACTTGGTATACTCGGACCTCGTCGGGGACATGCACTTAAAAAATTGATCAAGAATGGCCTTGTCTGATACCACTGACCCGGATTATTTTTGGCATGAAATGAGAGCGGAGATATAATAAAGAAATGCACAGAGATATCACAGATGTTCAATGATATAATAGAAATGTATCAGAGATGCAAACACAAACACAGATATACAGTAATACTCAATTTTAATTAATGAAATAAATGTACAGAGACTGTAAAAATACAGAGTGAAAGACTCGCTAGAATGGTGGCAGCTTATCTCTGAGAAGAGATGTGACGGCTACTCGCATTTGCAAGAAGATGATTACAATGAGGCTCTGAAGTCATTTTTACAATAAATAAGAATGTCAAAAACCCTAGACATCCAAAAACCTAACCCTAGGATATGAAGTGCCAAAAGTCATGTGGGCCCCATTTGGGTAAGTTAGTACATTAACTTCCCGAGGTTGTAACTTTTGCATACGATCTTCGTTTTAGGTGTATGATAGCCCGTTGGAAAGGTATCATCGTGGAGATTCATTTTGGGGTGTAAATCATGCATACAAATATCATTGAGTTGGGTCAATCCTGAAAAAACTTTATTTAGGCCCTCAAAATGGCCCTGGAAGTTAAAAACTACTAAAAATATTAAATTGTCCAAATTGCCAGAAAATTGTTTTGAGCCAGTCAGACAAGGTGGGTGGCCACTGATATCCACCTAGATCAATCCTCCCTCCTTAGGAAGAAATTTTCTCCAATGCGTTGAGTTCCCGGGGGACAGGAAAAATCGTTTGCTTAACTTGAATCTTGGTGAGTTGCTTGCCTTGCTGGAGACATCGCGCCGCTCAGTTTGTGGAAGTTTGTCATGAACCTATTGAGGCTGAGGCTATTCAAAAAGTCGAGATACATGAGAGGACAGTGTGCAGAAGGAATCTTTGTTCTTTTTTGCAGCCTTGTTGACTTGCTTCTATTGGATAGAAGGTGCTTGGGACGAGGTTGTAGTGGTTGCAGTGTCCTTCTGTTCTTCTTTTGAACAGATTGTGAAGAAGCTAAATTTTGCAGTATGAGATACTACCTTGTGAAACTTTTTAGGTGGAACAGTAGTCGAAACTACTTCTGGTATTCTATAGAGATGATCCCCCAAAGTAACAATGACGCGACGACGTCGAGACTCATAAACAACATGACACTTCCATATATATTGCTGGCCCAAGAGAACATCACAGACATCTAGTGGGGAAAAATCACATAATACCTCATCCTTGAAGGTTTGGATGTCATATAACAATCGACATTGTTGACTGACATGGAGATCCCCTCCTTGGCGAAGAAACCTAATGTTGCATGGTTGCCGGTGTGGTGTCATCGACAATCCCAATTGTTTGACGACCTCTGCTGAAATGAGGTTCTTCTGGCTTCCGCTATCAACAATAAAATTTAGTCGGGTCCCCTTCACCCACATTTGTGAATGAAAAAGGTGCTCCCCCTCTTCAAGATTTGTTGGTTCTTCTAGTTAAATTGTCACGGTCACAACAATAGCAGTGGGGTCTGCGTCAATGATCTATCCTTTACCAGTATTTTCAGAATCAGATTCTGAATCATGGTTCGGCTCCTTGTCTTTGATCTCGGCCACCAATGATTGTTTTTATCCACATTCATCAGTGTTGTGCCCGGGGATTTTGTGTAAATCACACCATTTTCCAGTTTCCTTCTTTGTCTTCCTGTGACCCTTCTTTTCCTTTGGCTTGGACTGGTTTTTGAGAGACTGTTTGTTAGGGTTGTCTTTGTCATACTTTGGTTCTTTCGGATTTGCAGACCCGAACTCCCTTTTGTTCTAGTGCTTAAATTTCAGCTCAATTTTAACAGCATATTGATAGGCAACACTGAGTGATGAGATGTCCAGAAAATCCATTTCAGTTTGGATGTATTTGTGTAGATCCCCATGGTATTTCAAAACCAAATGTCATTCAGAGTCTTTGATACCCAACTTCGTGCACAAGGTATGTAAGGTATTGGTGAACTCTGGAACTGCTTGGGCTCTCTCTTGCTGCAATGTGGTCCATCTCATGTACTGGTCCTCATAGTTTCCAACAAGGTAATCATGTTCCTTTACCGTATCCACAAAAAATTCCCAAGTGAGCTCGACCCCATATATTCCAGACTCTTCTGTGGATCTTTTCTCCCAGTAAGTTTCCCACCAATGTTTGACATGGGGGAGATATTTAAGGAGTGTGAAGGTGATCTTTTCTCTGTTGGAAAAATTGTGAATAGAGAAATAACCTTATACCAGGTTTAACCATTTATCTAGGGCATCCGTATCTATTTAACCTTCAAATATAGGAATATCAAAATTGACCTGTACCTTAAAAGGCAAGGTGCCTCCAAAGTGGTTGCTTGATGAAGATGCACCTGATGATATCAGGAGGCATTGAAGGACGTGGGAAATATTCTCCATCATTTCGTCTCTCTATCACGTGAGAGCTTGCTCGAGCAACAAACTTATAGGATCGTCTGCTCCATCGTTTTTCTTTTCTTCTGCCATTAAGGGTTTCTTGGGTGTGTGAGAGAGATTTTCCTCAAGAGAGACAAGCTCAAGACCCAACTTGCTATACTCAAACCTCGTCAGGGACATGCACTGAAAAAAATGATCAAGAACAACCTGTTTTGATACCACTGATCCAGATTATTTTTGGCACGAAATGAGAGCGGAGATATAATAAAGAAATGCACAAATATATCACAGATATTCAATGATACAACAGAAATGTATCAGAGATGCAACCATAAACACAAATATACAGTAATACTTGAATTATATTAATGAAAGAAATGTACAAAGACTGTAAAAATACAGAGTGAAGGACTCTTTAGAATGATGGCAGCTTGTCTCTGAGAAGAGATGTGGTGGCTACTCGCATTCGCAAGAAGATGATTAAAATGAGGCTCTGAAGGCCTTTTTACAATAAACAAGAATGTTAAAAACCCTAGAAATCCATATACCTAACCCTAGGAGATGAAGCACCAAAAGTCATGTGGGCCCCGTTTGGGTAAGTTAGTATATTAACTTCCCGTGGTCGTAACTTTTTCATATGATCTTTGTTTTAGGCGTATGATAGCCTGTTGGAAAGGTATCGTCGAGGATACTCATTTTGGAGCCTCAATCATGATTTTGGCTATCATTGAGTTGGGTCGATCCCAAAAAACCTTCATTTAGGCCCTCAAAATGGCCTTGGAAGTTAAAAACTACTAAAAATAGTAAATTGCCAACATTGGCAGAAAATTGCTTTGAGCCAATCGGACAAGGTGGGTGGCCACCTATATCCACCTAGATCAATGATTGAAAGGGAGACATATATGGGACCATTCGATAGAAAAGTGTTTTTTTAACATGGTCATCGAATCTCGACTTAAGAGAATTCCATAGTTATCAGGAATGTCCACTACTATTATATCTATGGTTTGATGAACTTTCAGGTTAGTAGACATCCTAATCACAACTATTTTTAATTCTTTGACCACCTTAACTTTAGTTATGTCTAACTGGATAATCCAAATGTTAGAGGTTCCAGGTTTGATGTTAAGCTTCTCATAGACTTTAAGGGGCAAAGGATTAGATGAAGCTCTTGAGTCCACCATGCAATTGTGAACGTTCCTATTGAATATTTCAAAAATGATGAGAAAAGGAGGAGTGTTGGGCCTATATCTTTGACCTATTAAGGATGCATTAGTCACAACCTGAATTATGGATGGAGAATTTTTCTTAGGAGAAGTTACCTTTGTGATTACCCTTTTGGTTATCGAGTTTGATTCATGAAATATAGGAGAAGTTTTACCTTGTAGCGTTCTGATAAAATTTTCTTGGTTTTGTGGAATCTTCATGAGTTCAAACAAAGAATATCGATCTTTCTAGGTTATAGGTGCACAGGGTTCTCTTGCAACTATGGTCAATAAATATCCAACACTCGGAGATTCAATTCGATCATCCCTTTCAATGAATTCAGGTTCACTCTTGAAGGCTGCCTGGAAATCTACATGAAGGGGTGATAGAAATCTGTGTGAAGGGGAGACACTCAACCCAGTTCACATGGGTTTCTTCATGAGTACCAGTGATTCCTAGGCTCTTGTCCTTCAAGATCTAGAGCACAATTAAATCAACTATGTACTCAAGAATAATATGTTGAATTTAGGTATGATCCATGATTTAGTTCTCATTACGGTCCTCATTATGGTCCTCCAAAACGTAATGGTATTCGTCCACAGGAAAGCATGGATATGGTCCTCAATACATTCTAGGATATAGACCACGATACAGTCCTCCATATGGTCCATATCTTAAAACAATTGATACAATCTGATCTCGAATCTGATGATCAAATGATAACAGAAGCTTGAAAACTTAAATTTAGAATCTACAGCTCTAAATATGAAATTGCCAGATTTATAAATAGATCTAAAGAAATTTTACAAAATGAGCCTTCTTAATTAATTGAAAAACACCAGTGCATCTTAAGATCATAAAACAATGCATATTTATAATAGATTTTCTATGATATTGAGATTTACAAGCCTAATTGTTGATTTAGATACAATAAAATTGTAGATTTAGAACTATAAACAGATGAAATAGCTCTAGAAATCTAATCAACAATAAAATAAGGATTAGATCTTAAATAAAATTAACAAATTGATTTTGAAAAAATATGCAATTAAAAACTAAATTTTCCTTACTTTAAACAACAACAGATTACCTCAGTATCGTTTTCCTTGAGTTTGAAGAGATCCAATTTGATGTCAAAAAGTCTTACTTGCTTCTTCAATCCATCACCAATTCTCTTCCATCACAATTTCACCATGGATCTGATACCATGTTGATAAAGTGTCCTCAGACACGTAATTTTATTAATAAGGAAAAAAGTGATTACAATAAGAAGTGAGGACCCATAATCTCCTTCATCTCTCTTGAAGAAGGAGCTTGTTTATATAGCTCAAATATAAACTAAAATGTAGGAGAACAACCAATCACATAATCACATGAGTATGATATGTGTCCTTTACATAGAAACTAGGTGTCCTTATCCTAACAAACTAGAATAAACTAATTTCTAAAAACATTTAAACTAGAAAATACTTAGACTATAGAAATTTAGGATTATAAGGCTAAAATAATGTACATGAAGTACTTGAGTAAAGAGGGGGGACTACCCCTTTAGGAAAGGTACTAAGCTGTGAAACCGGGATCACAGGATCACCAACACATAAACACACAAACAAGAGAGGAACTAGAAATTGTATTGCAATATTATGAAAATACAATAGCAGTCGAATGCTTATCACCATAATTTCCTCCCCCCGGCTCTAGGAAGTTGAGGTTCTTATACAATATGATTAATATCTAAAATTATACAAAGGAATGAACAGACATCCATTAGAATCCTGTTGTTCATCTGCTTACAATGATTTTAAAAAATATCTACGTGTGTCGACTTGGTGGAAAAAATATTCTCCTTTTGGTCATCCAATTGCATCTTATCACTTTCCTCTATGAAGACTATTTTGTAATCCTCAGTGCTAGTGGATTTATATTTGGAATCAAAAAAATGGTGCACTCAGAGTCATAGAAACAGAATATGTGTTGGGAATTGCAGCAATTGAAATCATGTTTGGAGTTTCAACAGTCAATTGGAGTTGCAACATGAGGAGTACACTTGGATTTGCACCAGTTGGAGTCACAGCACGAGGAGTACACTTGGATTTGCAACAAAAAGAGTATACTTGGATTTGTAGCAGTTGGATCATTCCTAGAATTGCAACAACGATGTATTGCAGCCACTGTGGGGAATTTCAGCTACTGCATTACTCCTATATAGAAGTATTAGTACATGAAAGTAACAAGTTTCTTTAATAAATATGCAAGAATTTTGTAATAATGGCATATGGGGAATATTTGTACCATTATAATAAATGTGACAAAACTAGATAAGGAGAGTATCAAAAAGGAAGTGACAAGTGTAAAATGGTAAGAAAAAAGGTATTAGATGGGTGCTAAAAGTATGCCAATTTAGGCACCCGTCATCTCCCCTAGCCAAAAATTGTTGCATGTCCCCATGTAACCAACAATCACTCAGTGTTAGAGAAGTAAGAGTAACCCTATGGGTCACTGACAACATAGATTACCTCTTCTATTGCTTCATTCTTCTCATTGTTATCATGTTCTCCTAGAGCTCCTTTGTTTTCTTTATCTGTCTCTGTTTGGGTGGCTTCATCAACCATCATCAAATGTGTATCCTGTACAACTACCTCTTTTGTCTTTGTAAGTTGAGATATTTCTTGTGATCTGGTGAAGGGTTCCCCTACAATAGGAGGACTTGCTATAGGGTAACCTGATTTCTCAAGTGTTCTTTGTTCCTCCAACTCATCTTTGAGCATTTTTAGATTGATCAGAAGATTCCAATTTTTCATCCTTAACATTGTGTTTTATCTTAGCAAAGACACATAAATAGGTAGAGTGTGATGGATTCTTACCCATATGGGAATGATATTTTGTTTTGGAGTACCAGCCTCTCATTGTGGTTCTTGTAGCCTAGGGTCTATTGCATCAACTGAGTCATTGCCTAATGAAACCTCTTATGCTTCCTGTTATTCTTGTGAATGGGTAGGTCGTTCCCCTAGAGGTCCTCCTACTGGTTCTTGTTTAACAGTAGGTTCCTTTGGTTATAATTCTTTCTATTATTTTGTAGTAGCATCATTTGATTCATCAAGAGTGCCTCTTTTTGTTTTAGCAAGATGCTTTGTTTCTTGTTTGTTTTCCTCAATTATGTTTATTGTTGTATCAATGAGAACTTCTAGGTTTTCTATGTTTGTTGGACTACTAGATTGCTTGAGCTTGTCCATTTGAGGGATCGGAGACTGTGTTGGGTCCTCTGTCTCTATTGGATCTTGTTCTTGAGAAGGGTTCCCCACTGGTTTTTGTGGGTCAGTGGCGGATATCACCTCTAACTGTTCCTCATCTGAATATGTTTCCATGAGACTGCTAAGGCCTTCACTAAGAGTTCCTTGGTCTTGATCTTGTGTGTCATCCAAGGCTTCATTGGTTTCCAGGTTAATGTCCTCTTCTGGTTCTTATGTGTCAGGGGATATTTTTTTCTTCTT
>JZKD02S0367132.1:119865-134189 GCA_000966675.3 Picea glauca
CCTATGGGTAATTACCACAAAATAATCTGTATTTCCCATTTCTTGGTCCTCCACAACCCATTTCTCCTCCACAAGGACAACCACATGTTGGGGTTAATTTTGTTCAGCCCTCTCCCATTCAAAAATTTCAAAATTTTGAACAACTGAATACAAAAAATCTATCCCATCAATGGAATAATTCCAAAAATAAAGGAAAAAAATGAAACAATAATAACTCAGGAACAGGGGGAAATAACCCCCAATAAAACCAACATGTTCGGGGAAACCAGAACCAGGGTAACCAGAACCCCCAAGGGGGAAATAAAAACAAACAACAAGGAAGGTGTTGTCACTTGGAACTGAAATTTGGGTTGCAGCAAATCAATCCCGAGGCAACCTCGAACCACTTTGGATTGGAAGCTTCCCTCCCCCAACCCGAAAGGGATCTCTCGAACAATGTCACAATATGATTTTTAGTAAGAGTGAAATGGTGGGTAGATTTATGAGTAAATGATGGTCTTGGATTTTTGAATTTTGGGGGTTAAACCAGGGAAATGGTCCATTGGGCATGGATTCAAATGAAAACCGAAGAAAGGAGATAATAGCAGTGATCAAATAACTTGCGGAAAGTGAGGCAAAGTAAGTCTATCTTTAAGCGATTTGATAATCATGATGCGATAGTGGAAAAAGGAAGGGAAAGGCCAATGTAGCAGAGAATATATGCAGAATTCTGGAAGTGTAGACTGGTATTACACCCGTTGATAGCTGGTGCAGAGGAAAGACAGTAAACAATTACAGAAAACCAACATTCATTCGCTATAGTAGTGGTTGTACTAAAGTATAATGAAGCACATCAGTTAGAAGAAAACGAACTTGTAACACAGTCATGACGGATTAAGGAAGAAATAAAAAATATGATAAAGACAATATCAACTGTGGGTAAGGAGCATATAAAATGAAATCCAAACAAATTTAACACAACTGAAAAGAAGAAGAACATGCTGAAAGAAATCGACCATGATGAATCTCACAGTCTCAAGCAAATACGTCATCTTTATTTCTCCAATCTAGCTTTACAAATTAACTCAACATGCCAAGGAACACCTCTTTCAAAGAGATTTCTTCCTCAGCGCACCCCCGCGCCCCCTTCCTTTTGTTACATCCAACGCTTATTTAACTACTCTCACCCTCAATACATTACATAATTCATAACTCAACGTTTACAAGAAATAACCTAGAAGAAATTTATGTTTGTTTCTAGAAATCTGAAACAGTTTGTCTTTTGGAATTCTGTGACTGCCAGATGCTCTGCCAGCACTTTGAACCGTTACTAAGTGGGCAGGGATTTCTGCGTTACACTGCCTTTGACGAGTGGATGTCTTTGTTTTTGGTTTGGTAGCATTTGAAGGAATCCGATTCTGAATGCACGTTTCGGTACATTACTTGTTGGTTCTGAAAGGAAAAGCAAGTCGGTCGTCCGTGAAGGAAACAATAATCCCAAGGGTAACCCAAACCGACTAAAATCCAAATTTCAGCTTTGTAACTGCATGATTTCTCAGCTAATGATTGATCAACTGCTGGTAACCCGAATCATTTACACGGGCATGAGCTCTTGCCAGTTCCCATAACGTTCCTTCTTCTGTTCCCTCCTCGAATGAGTTGATGAAGTCATGAGCATTGGAAGCCTTCGCAGCTTCGATCATCTCCACCTCGGTTGCATTTTCTTTGCCATAAAGAATGTTGTCTCGAATACTCCCTCCGAACAGGGTGGGCTCTTGACCTACCAGAGCTATGTGCTTTCTCAGACTCCTCATATTGAAATTTCTGACGTCACTGCCATCGATTATCACTGACCCTTTTAGAGGGTCGTAGAATCTTTCAATTAATTTGATGATGGTCGACTTTCCGGATTCTCTTTGTCCTACAAGAGCCATGCTTTTGCCTACTTTTATCCTCAAGCATAATTTCTTGAAGATCATAACGTCTGGACGAGCGAGGTAAGTGAAGTCTATGTTTCTGACCTCCACGTTTCCTTCTATATTATCCGTTTTCTCACCCCTATCATCGTCTGGGTTTATCCGACTCTCTCTATCTAGGATGCCAAATACAGATTTGAATGCATCAGATCCTTTAGAGATGTCGCTGCTCATACTTCCTACATCTGCTATCACTCTTCCAGTGCTCATTAGAATGAAGAAAACTTGGAAAAGATCTTTGGAGGTGATTCATCCTTTCGAAACAAGCTGCCCTCCATACCAAAAGCCCAGAGCTGTATTGCATAAAGTGATGCATTGTGATGCTCCCAGAGAAAATCCTGCAAATAAAGATTGTTTGATATTGTCCTTGCAAGGGCCTTCTTGAGTCTTTTCGAAGAGACAGAGAATATTCTCCTATGAAGAGAAGGCATTAATAGTACGATGGTTAGCCATAGCCTCTGTCGCGAGTTGACTGCCTTGATCTTGAGCTTTGAGAGCCTTTTGAGACATGGCCTTGAGGATAACCTTTTTGGTGTAGAAACATAATACTATGACTAGCTGCGCTGCTATTAGTACAATGGCAAGAGGCCATTCTATGATCAAACCCATCGAGAAGGCTATTGTCACAGCAGACGCAGTTTGTACAAGTAATGATAAATGATCTCCCACCAGAGATCTCACCACATTATCCTCTGTTGCAAGCCTTGAGCAAACAACCCCACTAGTATTCTCATCCTTATCGAATCACCCAACCTCGAATGTCAGTATTTTTGACAGCATCCACTAGCGAACCCTTTTCGTGAGATATTCTCCCATAGGTGCGAAATTGTAATGCTGCAACACATTTACTGAGAATGATATTACTCCCAGGGCCACAAAAATGAGGGAGTAATCTTTGATTTTGGATTTGATCTAGTCGTGGTCCTTGAGAAAAAATACAGATACAACTTCCCCCATGAAAAAGGAATAAACAGGCTGAACTGCTCCAAAAGCCAAGGCCCCTGAATAGCCTAATAGAGCCTGCTTCCATTCTGGAGCATTTAGAAGAAACAGTCGACGGAATGAAGGGGTGGAAGGAAGCTTATCTTCATGCACCACGTCTCAATGGACTGATACAGAAGCGTTTGAACTCGATCTACTATACGTGCCCGAAATCCTCACTAACAAAGACCGATCTTGCATATTGGGGGTTTCGAATCTGTCATCTGGCTTATCTGCCAAGACCTATTGCAATTGCACAAAAGTAGCGTATGCTCCATTGGGTCTATATATAAGACTTTTATGTGCACCTGTCTCGATCACCTGACCAGCTTGAACCACTGCAATCATGTCCACGTTGCGGATGGTGGACAGGCAATGAGCAACTATAATTGTTGTGCGCCCCACTAAAGCTTGGTCTAGAGCATCCTGAACAATCTTCTCTGACTCTACATCTATAGCACTTGTGGCATCGTCAAGAAGAAGTAGACGAGGATCTTTGAGCATAGCTCTTGCAATAGCTATACGTTGTTTTTTCCCTCCCCAGATCAAGTCTGGTCGACATTATAGACATTACAGGAATTCTTTTCCACAGTCCAATCACATCGTCTCGACTGTAGAGTTCAGGCTCTTTTCAAGAACACCACCCCTCAAAACCTCTATATCAATTGTCATTCCAACATTATCATCCAGCACTGTCTCCAACTTCAAGAAACGTGTCACAAAATCACCATTCACCCAGACAAGTACATCCGATATCTTCAAATGATTCTGGGTAGGACCTCCTAGCACCATGGAACGTATAACAAGAAATCTCATCTCGGTAGGTAAATCCTTTCTTACTAATTCTTCAACTTTGCGTGGAAGCCCTAACCGAAGTGCCTCATGGAATCCGTTGTGAGAAAGGGTCATCTAGAGTGTGCCTTGAGGAACATGAGCTACTTTCCATCCAATGTTGGACTCATTCTTGCACCTCTGTAAAATTTTCAAAGCCCTTGCCACTCGATCCAGTGGAAGAAAAATTGCAGCAGAACCATTTGTGCCGGCAGCATGTAATCC
This sequence comes from Picea glauca, assembly GCA_000966675.3. Classification (NCBI taxonomy): domain Eukaryota; kingdom Viridiplantae; phylum Streptophyta; class Pinopsida; order Pinales; family Pinaceae; genus Picea; species Picea glauca. The sequence continues at coordinate 123,858 of JZKD02S0367132.1, forward strand.
AACTACTTGTCCATCACAATCAATTACTGTGACCCACTTGAGTCTCCTGTAGATTGTTCAGATAGTGAACATGGATAGAACGAAAGTCTAAATGAAAAACCTTGTCCTGAAGGTGCAGCTGTATATAATAGTGCCTTTATATCAAGGAATCCCATTGGTGCTTAGGATAAAAATACTGAGTAGAGCAATTTCCGAAATCTGTTACAACATAGGCTCCATCTAGGGATGGTACTTTCCCGCAAAGTGCCAAGAATAGTAGACTAGGTGCCTTCATCCATTGGGCAACCTTAACGTGAAAGATATAATTATGAGTTCTCCCGCCAGTGAAATCACCATCGGAAACTTTTAATGGAGTCGCCAAAGCATGTGCAACCAATATTTTCCTATGACCGGCTGCTCAACCAGGCCTTAGGACTATGAAAATGTCGTTCTCCCAGGGATAGATATCAACTTTGAAATCCCCAGTAACGACGCCAAAATGTTGTCACTCGGAACTGAAATTTGGGTTGCAGCAAATCAATCCCGAGGCAACCTCGAACCACTTTGGATTGGAAGTTTCCCTCCCCCAATATGAGAGGGATCTCTCGAACAATGTCACAATATGATTTTTAGTAAGCGTGAAATGGTGGGCAAATTTATGGGTAAATGATGGTCTTGGATTTTTGAAGTTTGGGGGTTAAACCAGGGAAATGGTCCATTCAGCATGGAGTCAAATGAAAACTGAAGAAAGGAGATAATAGTAGTGATCAAATAACTTGCGGAAAGTGAGGCAAAGTAAGTTTATCTTTCTGTAATTTGATAATCATGATGCGGTAGCGGAAAAAGGAAGGGAAAGGCCGATGTAGCAAAGAATATATGCAGAATTCTGGAAGTGTAGACTAGTCTTACACCCGCTGATAGCTAGTGCAGAGGAAAGACAGTAAACAATTACAGAAAACCAACATTCATTCGCTATAGTAGTGTTCGTACTAAAGTATAACGAAGCACATCAGTTAGAAGAAAACGAACTTGTAACACAGTCATGACGGATTAAGGAAGAAAAAAACAATATGATAAAGAAAATATCAACTGTGGGTAAGGAGCATATAAAATGAAATCCAAATAGATTTAACACAGCTGAAAAGAAGAAGAACATGCTGAAAGAAATCGACCGTGATGAATCTCACAGTCTCAAGCAAATACAACATCTTTATTTCTCCAATCTAGATTTACAAATTAACTCAGCATGCCAAGGAACACCTCTTTCAAAGAGGTTTCTTCCTCAGCATGCCCCCGTGCCCCCTTCCTTCTGTTACATCCAATGCTTATTTAACTACTCTCACCCTCAATACGTTACATAACTCATAACTCAACGTTTACAAGAAATAACCTAGAAGAAATTTATGTTTGTTTCTAGAAATCTGAAACGGTTTGTCTTCTAGAATTCTACAACTGCCAGCGCTTTGAACCGTTACTAAGTGGCCAGGGATTTCTGCATTACACTGGCTTTGATGTGTGGATGTCTTTGTTTTTGGTTTGGTAGCATTTGAAGGAAGTCGATTATGAATGCACGTTTCGGTACATTACTTGTTGGTTCTGAAAGGCAAAGCAAGTCGGTCATCCATGAAGGAAACAGTAATCCCGAGGATAACCCAAACCGACTAAAATCTGAATTTCAGCTTTGTAACTGCATGAGTTCTCAGCCAATGATTGATCAACTGCTGGTAACCCGAATCGTTTACACAGGCATGAGCTCTTTCTAGTTCCCATAACATTCCTTCTTCTGTTCCCTCCTTGAAAGAGATGATGAAGTCGTGAGCATTGGAATCCTTCGCAGCTTCGATCATCTCCACCTCGGTTTCATTTTCTTTGCCATAAAGAATGTTGTCTCGAATACTCCCTCTGAACAGTGTGGGCTCTTGACCTACCAGAGCTATGTGCTTTCTTAGACTCCTCAGATTGAAAGTTCTGATGTCACTGCCATCGATTATCACCGACCCTTTTAGAGGGTCGTAGAATCTTCCAATTAATCCGATGATGGTCAACTTTCCTGATCCACTTTGTCCTACAAGAGCCATGATTTTTCCTTCTTTTATCCTCAAGAAGAAGTTCTTGAAGATCATAACGTATGGACGAGCGGGGTAAGAAAAGTCTACATTTCTAACCTCCACGTTTCCTTCTATCTTATCCATTTTCTCACCCCTCTCATCGTCTGGGTTTATCCGACTCTCTCTATCTAGGATGCCAAATACAGATTTGACTGCATCAGAGCCTTTAGAGATGTCGTTGCTCATACTTCCTGCTCCTGCTATCACTCTTCCAGTGCTCATTAGAATGAAGAAAACTTGGAAAAGAGCTTTGGAGGTGATTCGTCCTTTTGAAACAAGCTGCCCTCCATACCAAAAGCCCAAAGTTGTATTGCATAAAGTGATGCATTGTGATGCTCCCAGAGTAAATCCTGCAAACAAAGATTGTTTGATACTGTCTCTGCGAGGGCCTTCTTGAGTCTTTTCGAAGAGACGGAGAATCTTCTCCTGTGAAGAGAAGGCATTAATAGTACCATGGTTAGCCACAGCGTCTGTCGCGAGTTGACTGCCTTGATCTTGAGCTTTGAGAGCCTTTTGAGACATGGCCTTGAGGATAACCTTTTTGGTGTAGAAACATAATACTATGACTGGTTGCACTGCGATTAGTACAATGGAAAGAATCCATGAGATGATCAAACCCATCGAGAAGGCTATTGTCACAATGGACGCAGTTTGTACAAGTAATGATACACGATCTCCCACCAGAGATCTCACCACATTAGCCTCTGTTGCGAGCCTTGAGAAAACAGCCCCACTAGTATTCTCGTCCATATCGAACCACCCAACCTCGAATGTTAGGATTTTTGACAACATCCATTAGCGAACCCTTTTAGTGAGATATTCTCTCATAGCTGCGAAATTGTAATGCTGCAACACGTTTACTGAGAACGATATTACTCCCAGGGCCACAAAAATGAGGGAGTAATCTTTGATTTTGGATTTGATCTAGACATGGTCCTTGAGGAAAAATACAGATACAACTGCCCCCATGAAAAAGGAATAAACAGGTTGAACTGCTCCAAAAGCCAAGGCCCCTAAACAGCCTAATAGAGCTTGCTTCCATTTCAGAGAATTTAGAAGAAACAGTCGACGGAATGAAGGGGTGGAAGGAAGATTATCTTCATGCACCACGTCTCAATGGACTGATACAGAAGTGTTTGAACTCGATCTACTATACGTGCCTGAACTCCTCACTGTCAAAGACCGGTCTCACATATTGGGGGTTTCGAATCTGTCATCTGGCTTATCTACCGCGGCCTGTTGCAGTTGCACCAAAGTAGCGTATGCTCCATTGGGTCTATATATAAGATCTTTATGTGCACCTGTCTCGATCACCTGACCAGCTTGAACCACTGCAATCATGTCCATGTTGTGGATGGTGGACAAGCGATGAGCAACTATAACTGTTGTGCGCCCGACTGAAGCTTGGTCTAGAGCATCCTGAACAATCTTCTCCGACTCTACATCTAGAGCACTTGTGGCCTCGTCAAGAAGAAGTAGAGGAGGATCTTTGAGCATATCTCTTGCAATAGCTATACGTTGTTTTTTCCCTCCCTGGATCAAGTCTGGTGAACATTACAGGCGTTCTTTTCCACATTCCAGTCACATCGTCTTGACTGTAGAGTTCAGGCTCTTTTCAAGAACACCACCCTTCATAACCTCTATATCGATTGTCTTTCCAACATTATCATCCAACACTATCTCCAACTTCAAGAAACACGTCACAAAATCACTATTCACCCAGACAAGTACATTCGATATCTTCAAATGATTCTGGGCAGGACCTCCTAGCACCATCGAATGTATAACAAGAATTCCCGTCTCGGCAGGTAAATCCTTTCTTACTAATTCTTCAACTTCACGTGGAAGCCCTAACCGAAGTGCCTCATGGAATCCATTGTGAGAAAGGGTCATCTGGAGTGTGCCTCGAAGAACATGAGCTTCTTTCCATCCAATGTTGGACTCGTTCTTGCACCTCTGTAAAATTTTCAAATCCCTTGCCACTCGATCCAGTGGAAGAAAAAATTGCAGCAAAACCATTTGTGCCGGCAACATGTAATCCAACTGCTTGTCCGTCACAATCAATTACTGTGACCCACTTAAGTCTCTTGTAGATTGTTCAGATAGTGAACATGGATAGAACGGAAGTCTAAATGAAAAGAACCTTGTTCTAAAGGTGCAGGTGTATATAATAGTGCCTTTATATCAAGGAATCCCATTGGTGCTTGGGATAAAAATACTGAGTAGAGCAATTTCTGAAATCTGTTACAACAAAAGGAACAACAACAACAATCTCTAGACAAACTTCCCTTGTGCCCTTTGTGAAGAGCATGGTCATTATACTCACCATTTCCCCCAAATCATTAACTTCAAATGGATGAAAGATTCCATGAATGTGCTGTGTCCTCCAGCACCACCTGCCCCTCAGTAGGCCCCACAACAGTATTTGCAACAACCACCCCCGGCTGTGTTGTAAAACCCTATTCCACACCAAGGTGTGATGAATACCCAGTAGGAGATGCATCCTACCCCACCACAGATGGGATAGTATCAAAACCCTGGGAATTCGACAGATCGCAATATCCTCCTTACTAGCGAAGAAGAAATTATTCTACAAAAACACAATTGTCAATAAAATGCACCCCGTGATTCCACTCCCACCACTTGAAAAGAAGATCCCACTCCATCCGAACAACCTTTGATGATTGCACACCCTAACACTGAACCACCCATTTGTATTCCTTGCATCCCATTACGAAGGAATGTCAACAACCCTCAGGTTAGGGAGACACACAATTACAGTATGGTTGATGACTTGGTGCAATCGCCTACATCCATGTCAGTCTTGGAGATCCTCCAAAACTATCCCACTCAACAGAAATCATTGATTTCCGCCTTGGGGGTAGTCGACCCTGTTGATACTAGACTCATCACATTTGATCTAGATTGTGGGGAAGCCCATCTCCCCACTTTGGTAGCTTTCCAGATACCAGTCAAAATTCGAAACATCACAGTTCATCAATGTATCATTGATGAAGGCGCATCCATGTGCATCATGTCCAAAATGGTATGGAAAAAACTTGGATCCCCTGAGCTAATACCATCCGCCATCACTTTGAGAGCTTATGATGGATGACCATCCTCTCCTGAAGGGCTCTTTCAAAATGTCCCCGTTGACCTTGAGGGAAAAACCATCCTTATTGACATTGAAGTAATCGATGCCCCACTCGATTACAACATCTTGTTTGGACGTAGATACATGTACGCTATGAAGGTTGTGTCCTCTTCTGTGTTTCAAACGATGATGTTCCCCCACAACGGGAATATCATCACCATCGACCAAGTTTCACATTACGAGCTTGACCACTCCTTCAACATCGATAACATCTTACCTCTTGTCCGCACTAGTTCTGATGCATATCCACTCATGGATATCGGCCCCAGAATTTTCAAGGACCCATCTTTGTTGGGGGCATACCATGGAGCACCACTGCTCATACACCCCTTGGCACAAGTGTGTGTCATATCTTCCAACATAACTCACAATGGAGATACCATTCTTCCCACAGAGGCTTCTCCACTCCCTGACATCCCACTAGTGGAAGAAATCCTATCTCAAGAACCCCCTGAGAACCCTACAACACCACTTATCCCTGATTTCACCCTCCCCCAGGGTGAAATCCAGTTTGGGAGACAATCCCCTAGGCCCTTACCCAAATTCCCTTCTTCTACCCCCAACTAGGAGTACAAGATTTCTAGGTAGTCGCAATGCTTACCCTTCCTAGCATGGTGTTGGCCATTCTGGTATTGTATATCTGCCCACTTGCGATGGTTCCTCAACCATCCCTCCCTCCCCAAATAGAGGGAATATTGAAGCATATTCCAGTACTAACTCCAACCACACTACCCTCACTCCCACTTGTCAACACCACTGCGATGGCTAGGGGCATATGGAAGAATAAAGATCCCATTGCTCCACTTCCTCCCCGATTTCAACCTCCTTCCACAGTATGCGAGAGAGAATGGCACCCAACAAATCGATGTCCTTCCCTCCATGAGTTATGAAATCTGATCCAACTCCCTTGAGCAACTACATCACTCATCGCTTCACCAAACACACCTAGTACTACCACCGCGTACCCTACTACAGAAAACAAAGGGTTGTGAACCAAATTCCAATATGCCATTTGTTCATAGTATGGCCACTACACTCACCATTTCCCCGTGCTACCTTAGTTCCGGTAGACACTAATGGCAGTGTGCCAAAACTTTCACCAAGACCCCTCTCCACCCACGTCACTAACATCCATTATGTCACGACCTCATTCAACGAACGGATGTGGTGCCTTTTCTCTCTTTGTGAATCACTTGATCATTTCACGTACCGGTGTCCTATGATCATTGAATACAAGTGTCATCAAATGGCCCTTATTCGAAATCCTCCAACCACCTCACTTCCCATCATGTAAGTGATTCCCCCTATTCCATCTCCAGATACTATCCACATCACCTACCCTGAACATGAGTTACTTCCCACCCCTCCATGGTTCATGGATAGACTGTCTGAGGCTTTTCCCCAAAATCCCCCCAATTCTCTGGTTCATTTCCCTCAAGAAATCTTACCCCTGACCACAGTTTACAACCCACAGTGTCTATACATTTGGTTTATATCAAGCATGCCATCACACCATAGTTGCGATACCCCCTCTACATATTCACCACCTGAAGATAATCACACATTGACAGTCACCAATGTTCCTTCCCCGAATCCCCCATATTCTTGCATTTTCCACTGGAATGAAGATATCCTCGAGGAACTAACTACCCCTAATTTCCCATGGAATGGGCTCCATCATATAGTGCTTTTTCTCTTATAGGAATCCTTTGACCCTCTTAGCCAAAGCTCCATATGTTAAATCAAAACAAAGGATTTCATTCGATCAAGGCATACAGATTGGTTCAACAACCCTATCCTTGCCCCCAATGCTTTTGAAGAAGGCAACATGGCCAACATTTCCCCCACTGTCAAAATTGGCATTTCCATCAAACCAAGAATCATAGAAGAAATCACCATAGGTGTTGCTTTCTCCTCTAAATAACTCACAACTTACAAAGCTCTCTTTCCAGAATATCAGGATATTTTTTTCTGGTCATACATAGAGATGCTCGGCCTCGATCCTTCTATCGTCAAACACTACATCGACACATGGCCAGATATCACCCCTGTATGTCAAAAACAATGCCCATTGAACCCATCCAAAGTAGTGGCTATCAAAGACTAAATTGACAACCACACGTCGTCGGGTTCATATACCCCATTGCATACACGTCATGGGTCTCCAACCTCGTCCCCATTAACAAAAAACAAGGCACTATTCGCGTCTGCACCAACTTTCATGATCTCAACCATGCTTTTCCCAAAGACAACTTCCCAACACCTTTCATTGACTAAATCATCGATGATTGTGCAAGCCATGAGGCTCTGTCCTTCATGGATGGTTTCTATGGCTACAACCAAATCCAAATGCATCCAGTGGATCAGTATAAAACCGCATTTACCACCCCATAGGGTACTTTTGCATATTGTGTCATGCCTTTTGGACTCAAGAATGTAGGTGTGACGTTACAATGGGCCACGACTTATGTTTTCCACAATATTGTTCGCATCATCCTCGCATACTTGGATGACCTCACTGCTCGATCTAAGAAATAAACTCAACATCTAGATGACTTACGAGTTGTCTTTCAATGGTGTCGCCAATATAATATCCGCTTGAACCCCCTCAAGTGTGTATTTTTCATCATCGTTGGACGCCTCCTTGAATTCATAGTCTCCCAACATGACATCACTATGGAACCCCCCAAGGTCCAAGCTATCACAAAAATTCCACCTCCTTGGAATTTGCGCCAACTACAAAGCCTACAAGGCAAAGCCAACTTTCTATGCCGCTTTTTCCTAGATTACGCCACTCGCACACATGGTTTCCTTCGCTTATTGTGTCGTCATATCCCATTTCGATGGGATGAACATGCCCAAACCACTTTTGATGATTAAAAAGCGACGCTCTCCAATGCCCCTTTGATTAGTACACCCGACTATGATCGCGACTACATCCTCTATTTGTCAGCCTTAGCCGTATCAGTAGCAGGTGTTCTCGTCCAACTAGGGGATGATGGCCGTGAGCATGTTATTTACTATATCAATAAAAACCATTCAAGACAACCCCTGCAGTAACTCGCCCTCGCAGTTGTCCTCACAATTCATAAGTTACGTCATTATATCTTGCTTCGTACTACCAAAGTCGTGGTAGATTCCAACCCCATGCAGTACTTGCTTAGTTAATGGAAAATTAATGGAAAATTTGCCCGATGGATCATCATCCTTCAGGAATACGACCTAGAGTTTTCAACTCCCAAAATAAATAAATCACTCGTTCTCACCGAACTCATCACGACGTTTCCCTCAGATGCTACAAGTTCACCCGTCAATACAGATTTTCCTGACGAACACCTCTTCTACATCCCCTTAGATGACCCCTGGTATGGCGACCTTCTCGTCTACCTTCGGACATAGAAGTTTTGGTCTCATCTCTCTCTCAACAATCATCGGCACATTTTCCATCAGGCCCCTCGATATCTCCTTATCGGTGACATATTATATTGACGTGGGGTCGACACCATACTCCGTTGATGTTTGACCATCGACAAAGCCGATAGAGTCTTAAATGGTTTCCACAGCGGCGCCTGCGGTGGCCTCCTCTCAGGGATGTCCACCACCCAAAAAATAATTCGAGCATGATACTTCTAGCCCACATTGTTTCATCACTACATCCACACTGTGAAGCGATGTGACAAATGCCAGCTTTATGCAAACAAAGCATGAGCGCCACCCACTCTTCTACATCCAGTCATCATTGTCGGCCCCTTTTGCAAATGGGGCATCAATTTCATGACTTGCAACCCTCCATCCAAAAATGGACATAAGTACAATGTCATGGCAGTCGATTACTTTACCAAATGGGTTGAAGCCATGCCTACCTTCAACAACACCGTTGACACAACAACGTGTTTTTTCTTCAACCACGTTATTACCCTCTTCAGAGTCCCACTATAATTAGTCTCTGATCACGGTAAACACTTTGAGAATGAGATGTTCGTCTAACTCTCCTCAAGGTTAGGCTTCTCCCATGATTTTTCCTCCCCATATTACCCCAATCCAATGGACAGGTCGAGGCTGTCAACAAAGTCCTCAAAACCATATTTGCAACGCATTGTCAACAAACATAATACAACTGGCATCATATTGTTTTTAGCATTATGGGCTTATCGCATGGTAGTCAAAACCACCACTGGTTTTACACGGTTTCATCTCATCCATGGGATTGAAGCCACCCTCCCCATCGAGTGCAAAATTCCCACGTTGTGCACCGCCATCGAGCTATTACTTGGCATTGCTCCAATGGAGCAGTGCTTACTGAACTTAGAGTCACTGGATGAATACCATTGATCTTCATTATAGAACAATGAGGCAACTAAAAAATGGTCAAAGGCCACCTTCGACCTCCATGTCAACCTTCTCTCATTTAATGAAGGGGATCTCGTCCTAACCTACGATATCGCTCATGATACTTTCGGTCATGGAAAATTCGAGTCATTATGGCATGGACCCTACATCATCCAACACTACCTCACTAAAGGCGCATACATCCTAGCCTCTCCAGAAGGCTATACTCTCAAAGAACCCATCAACAGATTGTACTTAAATAAATTTTATGCCTAAGCGTAGTCATTCTACACTAGGATTTTTCTTTTTTGTACACATTTGTACAATTTTTAGTTTTTTTTTTCCTCCATGCCTTATGTTTGATCTACCATTTGTGTTATTTACTCCTCCATTAGCCTACCACATCGGTTATGCTGACGGAGCTAGTTATTGGACACAGAATCTTGCTTCGGCCACTTGGGCCCTCTATACCCCCTCACATGAACTTCTCCACTCCAGCGGCATATGTTTGGGCTTAGCAACCAACAACCAAGACGAATTCACAACATTCATTGGCCTCCTCGCTGAGGCCAGTCACCTCCACATTCATTTCCTTAGTGTCTTATTATATTCCCATCTTGTTGTCCTGCAACTCAACAATGTATATTGTGTCTATGATCCTTGCCTCTTTCGCAAATACCTGCAAGTTAGACTCTTATCTTGACATTTTGATTCAATTAGATTTACACATATTTCACAACAATTTAATCAAACAACAGATAA
>JZKD02S0367132.1:154717-170254 GCA_000966675.3 Picea glauca
CCCCCACCTCCCCCCACTACCTCTCTTGCTACCTTACAACTTGGGTACCATAATGTTGCCGCACAAACTAGGAAAATGTATATGCAATGTTAGAACAACTACACAATCAAGTTCCAAATCACAACAAGAATTAGAGTAAAGGCCGATGAAGAATAATAAGTTTCTTTGATTGTGGTATGTGGGGACATACTGCAACTAATTGTTTGTACAAATATGTCATTCAAAGAGTTTGTGTTGTTTGTGGACTAGGAAACCATGACTCAATTAATTGTCTAAAGTCAAAGTGCATTAATCTCATTTGCATAGTGCCTCTCATGTCTTCCACTAATCAATCTAGATATTTATGGTAAGAAGATGTTTGTTTGGTCACTTGTGCCAATCCTTAGGGCTATGAGAACACCCAACGAACATCTCCAATCATTGCAATAATGGAGGTGGCATTAACTCCTCAAGGTAAGGGTAAGAAAGAAATTGTTATTGTGATAATACTAAATTAGGTCATATTTATAATGTTGTTAATGGATTTATAGCCTCTCTTTGTGCTTCATACACAACACATCCATTTTACATGGTTCCTTTGCTAAACACTATCAACAGAGGTTAAGAATACACATATTGAGAAAGAATGTCGAGCTTGGACATTCCAAATTGCATGACAATTTAGTGTCAATTAAGTGACTCACACATGCCCTATTTGTGATGAAGATTGGTCATCCATCCCTTAAGAAGAACATGATTTACATATTGATCTATAAACTATTGTGGATGCTCTATTGGACCAATTTGTCACAACATATCTGACAAAATTCTAAAATCCCTTATTATGTAGTGTTTCTCTTTAGATTTAGATTTAATGTTACTAGATTAATGCATGAAACACCGAAATAAACCAAAATTGAAATAAAAGAAGCTAAACAAATAACACACCATCCATACAATGAACACAAGTTGTACCCTAAGAAAACCTAATATTAGAAAACCCAACCATAAGGTTAGGCATATGCTCTACTCTTTTCTTCTCAGCTATGAGAGTTGCCTTGGGCACTATGACCAATAAGACTTACATGATCTTCTACTTCCTTTGTTTTTCTTCAATATCCCACTCATAGATGCTCTGCTCCACTATGGAACAATAAACAATACAATAAGAATGGAGCCCCTTCTTATCTTGACGACTCGATATTTAATATGGCCTCATAGTTGTCTAGAGTTAGGTTTAGGGTTTTTGGCTGCCTCAACCCCCAATTGATGTTAGGGTTTTGGACCTTTTAGAATCTTCTTGAAATTCCACACATGACTAACTCCACTTGTGTGAGTAATGTGTATTAACATGGCATTCACTCGATATCATGGTGGTCAACATGATAACGCAACTTGCAAGAGGCATAACTTCCACATATGAATTATGATTGAGGTGATCTTCACGCTATTGGAAATATTTTGATATGTAGAACAACTTCAAGGGGGAAAGAAACCCAAAAAATGACCATTTAAGGCCTTAAATAGGTTCTAGAAGGTTCTAGACCCAAATCATCAAAGTGGGACCTACCCCTAAAATAGATCTTACAAACCAATAACTTTAATTTTCCCACTTAGAAAGTACCTAAATAAATGGTGGAAAATCAAATAATGATCCATTCTAGATCATGCCTCCCCATTTAGGGAGACTTTTGATTCCCAAAAGATTTTACTAAAGGAGGTGAGGAATTTTTCTCTACCTTCTCCTTGGAGTACCATTTGACTTTTCCTTGAAGTTGTCCTTTCAACCCAACTTTCTAGAGTTTGTGACTTGCCCCATCTAGTTGTTTTGGACTTCTTCCAAAACATTGTATCTTCGGCTAAATTTTCCTATGCTTCTAGTGCCATGTACTCCATGTTAAGTAGGACATGTTGATCCGTTTCTTGGTCCAACATAGAAGGCTCATAGAGTTTCATATTCTCCACATTCGCTACTCAATAAATGCACATATATGGGGGTAGACCGAGTCTTTAGATGTTAGGATATTTAGACACTTAGGAGTTCGTTAAGATCAACTTGGTCTAATGTGTCTTTAGGTAAAGTGTGTTTCTTTAGTGTGTTTCCTCGGTATACATTTGTAGTTATCTAATCCTATTGTCATGATATGTTCTAGACATAAAATGATCTGATGGTTCATCTTCTCCTTGATACTAACAACTATATTGATTCATGGCTTGACACCTGATTGGTCCATGATATCCATTTAAAGAGCATGGAGGGTCATTTGTTGATCATCGAGTGTGTGAAACTCATGCAAAATTTTTTCCTTTTCCATTAATATACTGTCTCAAGTGGCCATGCTCACTAGGGTAGTGGATTGTTTCCATCTTTGAGGGTTTTAATCACGTAATACACTAGTGTACTGATCTTAGATCTATTATTGAGGGTATTTTCTTAAGATGTTCAACTTATGTGGAAATACCTTGTTTATCAAACATGGTATCAAAACCCATATGAAGACCCACTCCCATTGTTGATCGAGATCATGAACCTGTGTTGTTGCATGCATAAAAGGACTTTTGGTTTCTACTATTTCTAAGTATTTATGAGTCGAAATAGTGATTCCATTGTATCTGGAACACTGCATTTAGTTGGAAACATTTTTCATTTCACTCAAAAAGGTTTTCATTTTCCCAAGATACCATCATTTTTATTAGATTCAAATGTGTAAAATTTTATCATAGTTTTAAAATTTTATTTTTATACTGTGTTAATACTTTGGTTTTTCTATTTATATTTCTAGTTTGTTACCTATCTAATCTATGTGTGTTTTTTGTCATGCACCTTATGTGATCTCGACAAACCAAAAATAGAGAAGAAATCATTTTCCTTTCTGCATATGGGTCAATTCACGAAGTTGGAGGACAATAAAGTGGCAATAGGGTGTGAAGGAACACACACCTGTAGGAATGCATGCATGTTTCTAGAAAAGTGCATGTGTCCTGATGTGAGAGGTTCGATAAACCCCAAACCTCCACTCATTGTTCCACATGGCACGTTCTCAAGAACGTGTGTGTTCCTAAGAACGTGTGCACGCTCCTAGGAACACGTACGCGTTCCTTTAGTGCCCTTTTTTTAAGGGATAATGGGTGCGACTTGTGCCCATTTTGATCAGACCACGCCTCATGTTTTCAGATTCATTGGGAAATGTGAATGGAAGAGGTCTGCAAGCAAGCAAGAGGTCTGCAAGCCAAGCAAGAAAGAAAGAGTTCCTATGAGTAAGTAAAGAAAGAAAGCTACAATCATTTTGATTTCAAAGAAATTCCTAACTAATATTGGGTTGTTATATGGGTGATTGTGGCACCATATAATTTTCCACATAGTATTGTTTCAATTTACTTACTTTCATAACATAATAACTACAATTGAGTTAACTATTTTATGCAGTTTCCACAACTTGGAAAATCAATTTCAAAAGAGGGAGCAAGTTGCTCTCCTTCCTTTGTAGAGACAAGGCTTTTGGAATTCTAACAAAGTTTATAAAATCAAAGTTCGGACAACTCTATTGACCCCTTTAGACTTGGTTATGAAGTTTGAAAACTGGCATGGGGGATGAGTGGAGAGACTCTCTCCCACCCCAAGACACACTCAACCATCTACATAGAGCCATAGGAAACACTCATCCCTTGTGAGAGACAAAAATTCTAAAATGAATTATAAGTTTTAAAATCTAGAATTTGAATGAAATGAGTATGAACTATTTGAGGATTTATTTTGCTTGATTGTGAAGAATTCAGTGAATTTAGATTGTTTAAAATGCATCAATGAAGGAATAAAGTAATGGATAAAGGTTATCTCCTAATATGTATAAAACTAGAAGTATATTTTACTTTGATCAAAATTATATTAATGTTGTCCCTTCAAGTGGAGAATACCTTTATATCGAATAACCTTTGTTTATATATGGAAAAGATCTACCTCTTTATGATCATCCTAAAAAAATGTTCCACATAGCACAACATCTTATTGCATAAAATGTTCCTTATATTAAGAAAAACAACTTATGCTACCTTACGTACTGTGAAATCTTAATGTTTGAACCTAACTATCCAAGAACTACCCTCCTATTATTTGAAAAAGTGGTTGAGAATTGATAACTTGGATGAATAATAAAGGTTTCTCTACACCAACATGTACTTCTTGATAAGTTGGTAAGACATTTATAAATAGTTTACCAACTTAACCCATTCGCAATCCAATTCTCTAATGGTCTTTGAATCATTAAGGTAGGTAAATTTATCAAGGAACCAAACTCTCATCATCAGGGGTATAAATTCTTACATTTAGTGTGCAACATCCTAGGTACAAGCATCAAAACGTCCTTAATGGGATTATCTAGTAAAGTTTAATAGTGAAGGAAATACAATTGCATTTCAATACATTATAAATTATGAATGCAAGTTACAATTACTTAAGATTGTTCACAATGATGTTGTTTATAGGTTGTTTCCATTCACCTTTGAAGAAGAATAAACTTGTTGAATCCATATAAGATCCTAACATCGTCCCGAAGATAGGCCAAGTATGTATTTCTGATTATTTTATTGTTTTTTTAATTTCTCAAACTATTTATTTGCTTGTTTTTTTTGTAATTTTCTATTTTAATTTTAAAAACCTACCTAATTTAAATGAACTCCCTTATTAAGTTGCAGTAGCATAATTAAGATGGAACCCAGAGACAATCAAAACCTCACACAAGCACACGTGTAATGGCCTTCCCAGGGCTTCATAGCTAAAAGTAAATTTGTAATCTAAGTGACATTAAAATATCTTATGAATAAATGTAAAGTTGCATTTATGTTCTGCATGACAATAAACTTTTGTTTATGTTTAATTCATGTTTGTCTTTGCAAGACAATAAATGTAATTTATGTTTACAGGATTGTAAATTCTAGCAATTTAATCAGTAAAAATAAGTAGTCACATAATACGTTTTCCATACATATATGTTTCATAACTTTGAGTAATATTAGTGAAATACTTGTTGAAGAAGAAGTTTGTCCTTGAGTTGCTCCATGTTGAGTTACTTCATGTTGTTTGCTGTTAAATTTCCTGAAACTGCCTCAAAACATAATATTTTCCTCCCAGCCAGCTAGGAACAGAGCCTCTCCATCTCCCTAGCTACAAGAAATCAGATTTACTGGCCCCCGAGACCAAAATCCCAGCAACCAACCAACTCGTATGCAAACCAAAATTTCCCAACAAATTTCTTTCTCCAAGATTTTTTCCCGTTCTCTTTTCGAATCCCCTCCAAAATAACCAATCCGCCCTCTTTTATCCTCCTATCTCACATAACTTGTCTCCCTTGACTTCCTTCCTCCCTCCCTCATAAATTCCTATTTACCCTTATAAATTCCCACCTACCCCTATCCCTTTCAACTTGCCCATCACATATAATACAATCAATAATAAGTTCATTCATTGATAAATAATTTAATCTATTAATAAAAATATGATTAATTCTAATTGGTTAAATAATTTACTTGAATTAATTAAATTAATGATTTCGGTTATTTAATTAACTTTAATACATTAATGACTTGAATTACATTACTTAATTATAATAATTAATTAGTCCATTTTGGGTGTTACATACACCCACCCTTCAAGAAACTTCATCCCAAAGTTATAGTAATTCACAATACAAGGATAATACTAACATGGTTCATACTTCTAGATCAAATAAGAAACATCATTAATTTAATACACTCATAAATATTAATGTACATGCCCAAGGAATGTATGTGTAGCTAGCACATACATAACTCGTGTGTGTACTAATGGCAATAATTAACACATCTGATGCAATTCTTATTGCTATAACATAATTTGCCACTATACATGCATATGATGACTCATTGTCCTATGTTACATCCCTTTCCCTGCTTGTAGGACTTAAATCCCCCTTTTCCTCCTCAAAAACTTATTTAAAACCCCCATTTATCAAAGTTTACATGAATTTTCTTAAAGAAACTCTCATACGCACATGGGTTCCCTATTAGCAACCCACGTACATGTTAATTTTGGCTCAAAAAAATATAATCCCGAAATTTCAGGAAGAGTTCATGATTATTTTCATTCCCTAACTTCCTAAAGCCCGTACATAACGACTCCAACCATCAAAATGAAGAATAAAAGAGACCCTTGGGGTGGAGGAAAAAAGGAGAACTGAAGATGGCTAAGAAATGCACCATTATGTTGGCCTTTTGAAGATTATCCTACATGTTCCCTATTTCCTGAGTGTTTGAGATTGTGCCCTCTACTTGGAAACCCTTGTTTCTAGAATATGCATTCGCCTTATCTTGTGAGGAAGAACACCTTTGTATTCCTTGTACCTTCTAGAGTGCAGAGTGTTGGATCATACACTCCTATACAATTTCATCCTTGGGTGGAGGAACTTGGAGATTAGTTCCAGGACAGTGCCGCAGTAGTTACAGGTTGTAACCAACCCCTTTTTTTCTGTCATCAATAAAATAAATCTCATTCTCGTCTGATTCTTTGTGTTAATTTATGATTATGATGATATTATATGTATATTATTTTGAATCTAACATTGAATCTAAATTGTTTACAATTAGTTAGTTAGCAGATAACTGCTTTCTTGCAGATGCATATTTCTTTGTCTGTAGGACTTTCAGAGGGTGTTGTGAAGGAATTCCATAGCGAAAGACATCAAGTGGGATCTACTTCAAACGTAGGATTCCAATTGCACTCATCTTCCTTTTTTCTGAAAGTTAGTTATTGTAGGTAGTTATTCCTAATTGATTGTGTATTTAGAGTCTGAGATAAGTTTCCTTGGGTTCTAATTTTTTTGTTGGATTACTTGGGGGGGGGATCAGTAATAGAGTTTTTAAATCCTTTTTAACCACAGTATATAAGTGTTGTTTATCTTTATGATCAATTTACCATTATCATTCAACAAGTGCAGAATAAATAAACCATGAACAATGAGAAATCATACACATACACAGTACACTAATATTTTTACATGGAAACCCAATGCGAGTGAAAACCACAGAATAATTTTTTTATAAGTCTTTAAGAATTACATTCATTGGAAGAAAAAACTTCCTTTGTTCTCCATCTGCAACTGGAAGGAGGCTCCAACCCCCTATATTTTTAGGCTACAACCTTAGAGAAGCTTCAACTCCCCAATTCTCTGGCTACAACTAGGAGGCTACAACACCCAATGTTCTCTGGCTACAACTGAAAGGTGGATACAACCACCTATCCTTTCCACGTCCAACCGCCCTGAAATATAAGTGTCAAATGACTGATGAAACCATTGCCACACTGTCACTATGAGATATACCACTGTAAACTTGTACCAATATGTCCCAACAACCTATAACCAACCTGTACCAATAACCTGTAGTCAACCTATAACAATAACATGTAATCGACCTGTACAAATAACCTGTACCAACATATACCAAAATATACCAACAATCTCCTCAATAGATAAGATCTGATAGCATAGATCTCATACCCTGTTATCACATTAAGTTGTCAAGGGCCGCAGGTCGCAACCATGAACACAAAGCAACACTTAGAGTGGTCTAATATGGACTCAAATCAAGCGAGTGAGAAAGCTCAATTTTCAGCAGAGGAGATTCCATTCAAAGTTCAGATTAGTGTCTCACGATCTTTCAGGAGTCCAAAATTGTGCGAAGTATAGCACCTGAAGTCTCGAAGTGGCCGAAGTCTTGAAGTGGATCTCGGCCATCTGATTCTGGAGGCCACGCGTCGTCAAATCCTTAACTCCGGAGGATTTTCTTGGGGCAAATAAAGTTTGAAGTTTTAAAAGTCTGAAGCCCGAATCACGAAGAAGATCTCGGCCATCGATTCGAAAAGGGAAGATCCGATCCATTGATCTTAAGAGGGAAGATTTGAGCCGCTAATCATAAATCCTCACCCAAGATCACGAGATCGACGACCATAGTCCATTGTGGGGACGTGACGTGCTCGGGCAATAATTTTCTTGAGAAATCCTGCAATTGAAACCGTGGTTTGGAAAAAGTAATACAGGGAAAAGGGTGGTAGATTTCAGGCTCAAAAGTGGTGTGAACCCAAACCACCTTTGAGCGACCCCACAATCACGCGTTTATATGGCGTCCTATCCGAGAGCAGTGTGTGTCTGCCCCCTTGGCATTAGGCCGCATTTCAATCATGATGCAGGTCATTAATGAGAGTGAGAGAGGTGGTTGACAACTCGTCTCACCACATAAATGGAAAGCATGCTGAGAACGACCATGAGTGCAGATTGCCAATCCGAAGCTTCCTTCTGAACGGATTTTCCTACAAAGCACATAATTGAGGTGAGCTCACATATGACATGAGAAGGCCTGAACAGTCTGACAGAGTAGGCACCGACTGAAAGATTTGAATGTAGTAGTCTGATCACACTCCTGGTAGTTGCAACAGTTCTTAGTATATATAGGCAGTTTTAGTATTTTTTTTAAGGTCGATGGTTGAGCAGTGCTCCCGTATTGTAAACTTTTGATGAAGAACATTGGTTCTCTGGTTATGTATTTTTTTTTGAGATATATTGTTTAATGAAAGTCAGCTTCTTCTCCATATTATTTGCCTCTGATACTGAGAGAATTCATGTTTGATTGATTCACATGGATTTTTGTAACTATATTATGATAAATGTTTGATTATAATACTTTTATGATTTCTTTCAACTTCCTTGAAATTTGAATCCAGGAGGACCTTGTGTTTAAGTTTTTCCTCCTTAGGCTGCTAGAAAATTTGATGTTCATAGTGGACCTCTGCACCTTTCTCACTAAATATTCCTCCTATTCACCCTTACTCCAACTTACTCACTAAAGTTAATCAAGACCTCACCTACAGGTGCATACCAGTCCAGTTTTCTGAGTTAAAATGATATCATCTTGAGTCTGTGCCCATTTGACCTCTTTAAAACCAACCCGTGACATAAAAATCTGATGGGTACTCAACTTAACTCCAACACAATCTGGAGGTGACTTCTAGTGCTAACGTTTCTGGAATCGTTACTGGGGAAAAAATTGAAGACTTTTACCTAGGTAGAATGACAATGAGCTTCTGATTTAGAGGGTGCATCAGATATTAGAACCATTGAATATTGCATTTGCACCTGGCGACTCCACTGTGTCTACTCCACTATTTCGGTTGTGGCTACCTATAGCACACCTGAGCTGACCCAGAGAACTTTTTGTAGAAGGCTTTTAGCAGTCGCTTTCTCAACTTGAAAGTTCCCTGGGAGATTGACAATGATTAGATCTAGTCTTTGATGGTGAACAAATACCAGACACATTCAGACTGCATATCATTCACCTAGTGACTCCATGATTAAAGGATTGATTGGCGACTCCACTGGTTTGAAATGGAAAGAATATTGGCTCGAAGGTATGATCCTTTTAATTTCTCCTCTGTTCCTGGTTTTCCTAATGTTGTTCCTAGTCCAAATGAATGAGGTGATTATTTGCCCATATTTAGAGAGAATAAAGAGGACAACCCTGCTCAACATCTCCTTGAGTTTCATGAAGTCATGCATCAATGGGAAATACATCATGAGGATGTATTATTAAATATTTTCATGATCTCATTAGCAAGAGATGCTCGCAATTGGTACCACTCCTTACCCCCTATTATCATCTCCTCCCTGGAGCAGTTTCATGTGGCTTTTAATGGGCATTGTCAAAAGTTTTATTCCTCTGAGTTTATTTATCATAATTGTTCTAAGGAATATAATGATTGTGTTCAGAATATAGTAGATTCTAATGCAAATTGCGAGGATGAAGAAGATGCTTTGGGTGAGCTAGTGGGACTGGTAAAATCACTTTCTGCAAAAATAGAGAAATTCAAGGCAGATCGTGCTTGTTGCGCTTATGAATATGTAGAGGATATTCTGGTCCTCGAAATAGATGTTCTTGGCATCCCTACTTATGACGAAGAAGTGATTTCGGATACTAGCCAAGAACAAACACTTGCGATGAATATCCCAACGAAGACGACGAAGAGAAGATCTCTCCCATGGTTCTTGTTTATTATGATTGTGAATCTAATCCTTGGGAGAGCCATGAAGGAGAAAAAGAGGGAAAGCCAAATGAGTAGTTTATATCCTACCCTGAACCTGTGAGTGAGCAGCCACCACCTAGGATCAATCAGCCTGCATCAACTTCTCATCGACCTATGCTTACTAGATATATTCAGCCATGGGTGAGCATATGTGGAGCATATCGGGTTGTCTGTTACAAATTTTTTGGAGTTTGCCACTGGTTTTATAAGCCTGTTAGCGAGTACATGGAGCTGCATTTCCTTCATGCCTTGGAGCCGCCTAGATTTATCTCAAATTCAGCCTTTGGAGGAAAGCTAAAGGATGTAACTGTTCTACTTTCATGGTTGCATCAACTGTTATCAGTCACTGACAGAGTAAAAGAACTTCCAATCAGGAAGTTACTTGAATGGCTATGGTGGAAGTTCACTTTCACCTAGCACTATGTAAGAAAATCAATTAGTCTATGAATGTACATAAATAATCTCTTCCTGGAGCCCATGTGTTTTGTTTTCATTTTTAGAATAGTGTGCTTGTCGAATTTTATTTCTCATCATCTGTTATCAGTCGCTGACAGAGTAAAAGAACTTCCAATCAGGAAGTTACTTGAATGGCTATGGTGGAAGTTCGCTTTCACCTAGCACTATGTAAGAAAATCAATTAGTCTATGAATGTACATAAATAATCTCTTTCTGGAGCCCATGTGTTTTGTTTTCATTTTTAGAATAGTGTGCTTGTCGAATTTTATTTCTTAGTAGGATGTTTTTTGAGCATGACTTCATAGCCAACAACTAAGGCACTAGAACTGTGCATTCTTGGCAGCTCACAGGGAGCATGCCATCCCCTGTGGACCCAAATGCTATCACATTAAGTTTTCAAGGGCCACAGGTCGAAGCCATGAGCACAAAGAAACACTTAGAGTGGTCTAATATGGACTCAAATCAAGCGAGCGAGCAAGTTCAGTTTTTAGAGGACGAGATTCTATTCAAAGTTTAGATTAGTGGCTCATGAGATTTCGAGAGTCCAAAATTGCATGAAGTATAGTGCCCGAAGTCCCGAAGTGGCCGAAGTCCTGAAGTGGATCTCGATCATCTGATTCTGGAGGCCACATGCTGTCAAATCCTTAACTTTGTAGGATTTTCTTGGGGCAAATAAATTTTGAAGTTTTAAAAGTCCGAAGCTCGAATCACAAAGTAGATATCGGTCATTGATTTGAAAAGGGAAGATCTGATCCATTGATATGAAGAGGGCATATTTGAGCCACTAATCGTAAATTCTCACCCAAGATCACAATATCGATGACCAAAGTCCATTGCGGGGACGCGACGTGCTCGGGCGATAATTTTCTTGAGTGATCTCGCAATTGAAACCATGGTTTGGAAAATGTAATATGGGGAAAAAGGTGGTGGATTGCGGGCTCAAAAGTGGTGTGAACCCAAACCACCTTTGAGCGTCCCCACAATCACRYRTTTATATGGTGTCTTATCCCAGAGCAGCGTGTGGCCACCCCCTTGGCATTAGGCCACGTTTCAGTCCYGATGYARGTCGTTAATGAGAGTGAGAGAGGTGGTTGACAACTTGTCTCACCACATAAATGGAAATCATGTTGAGAACGGTCGTGAGTGCAGATTGTCAATCCRAAGCTTCCTTTTAGACAGATTTTCCTTCAAAGCACATAACTTAGGCGAGCTCACRTTTGACATGAKAAGGCCTACACCATCTAACATAGTAGGCACCGACTGAAAGCTTTGAATGTAGTGGTCTAATCACACTCCTKATAGTTGTAGMAKTTTTGAGTATATATATGCAGTTTTAGTATTTTGTTAAGGTTGATGGTTGAGCAGTGCCACCGTATTGTAAAATTTTGATGAAGAACAYTGGTTCTCTGGTTATGTATTTGTTTTTKAGATATCTTGTTTAAYGAAAGTCAKCTTCTTCTCCATCTTATTTGCCTCTGATACTGAGAGAGTTCATGTTTGATTGATTCACATTGATTGTTGTAACTATATTATGATAAATGTTTGATTATAGTATTGTTATGATTTCTTTCAGCTTCCTTGAAATTTGAATCCAAGAAGACCTCGTGTTTAAGTTTTTCCTCCTTAGGCTGCTAGAAAATATGATGTTCATAGTGTACCTCTACACCTTTCTCACTAAATMTTCCTCCTATCAAACCTTACTCCAACTTACTGACTGAAGTTAATCAAGACCTCACCTACAGGTGCATACCAGTCCAKTTTTCTGAGTTAAAATGATATCATCTTGAGTCTGTGCCCATTTGACCTCTTTAAAACCATCCTCTGACATAAAACTTTGATGGGTAYTGGGCTTACCTCCAATGCAATCTRRAGGTGACTTCTAGTGCTAGCATACCCAATATCACAAGAATATCACTCAAACCATGTGCATCTATGTCTCTCTAGTCATGTGAATACAATCATAATCATGTGTAATAAACCCTCACATGGACTAGACATCAAACCCTCACTATTATGCAACCTCGAGCTATACCAACAACTTCAAAAATACATCATAACTAAAATCCCTCAACAATGTACCATAAAAACCCTCAACCATGTACCAAGAAATACAAGATATGCCTCAACACTCAAACTAACAAGATTTACGAATGATAAATACCATACATACTAGCACTGTATTTCGGTAGATTTGGATCATACAACAAGTTTCATACATCCAATAGTATCTCTAGTGAAAATCCTCAGTCTCCCATAACCATATCTCATGTAGACAACAATATCCAACTACACATAAGAATATGACATACCTTTTGAACCCGTAGATATATTTGTTGTACCTGATCACTGTAGACCTTCCTGGGAACTTGCTTTCAAACTCTAGAGACCTGAAATCCTCATCTACTCAATATTTTATGTATTTTTCCAATTATATGGGACCTCCTCTTCTTTAGCCCGCATATGTATGCACCCTCCGCCACTACTACCCACGTATGTACGTGACTTCCTCCACTGCAACCCGCGTATACCTTAAAAACTAGGGCTTTCCCCTAAATTCCGCAACTCCGAAACTTTCATCGTTAACCCTTCTTTGTTTCCTCAGACTTTTGTAAATTCAAATGTATCAATGAGTACCTGCAATAAACCTTCCACAAAATAATAGATATTCAATGTGCTCAATAGGTGCTAATAGGAGACCCTTTCTCTCTTATTTATACTCTCCAAGTAGCTTCCTCAAGGGGTTATCTTCTACCTAACTTTACCCAACTTCCTTCTTTTAGGGCTAACCCACTTCTAACCACTTTGTCCACTTACAACCACTTTATCCACAAATATTAAACTCACCACTTCTAGTTGCAACTAATTTATTTTTAATTATTTTCTTTTTGTAACAACTTAACTCATGATTAACTCCTAGTTACAACCACTTTGAATAGTAAACTTCTTCTAGGAGATTCTAGAATAAATTGACTTCTTTGACCTTCTAGGGGCTTCTATATAACTCATGAGGGTTCTCCAACTTCACAAGGCCATAACTCTCTAACCGTGAAAAGTTATGTGACATTCCACATATCACCAAAAATGGCACATGTACTATCCATATAGAATATTCTTACCTACATATACATTGATATTCATGCCTTTAGACCTCAAACAAACTTGATTCCTTTAACCATACTATTGGGGATACTGAAATTTTCTACCGGACTTGCTTCAAGGGTTGACATCAATGACAACCAACCCAATTAATCAACAATCTCCCTGTTTGGCATTGATGGAAACACTCTAACACAACATTGAATTCATATCGCTCATGCTCCCCATGTGACTATCTCTCCCCCTTGAAACATGCCTATGTTCTCTCTCTCCAAACATCTAACTATCTCTCCATGCATCTGATGGATCTCTCCCCCTTTTAAATCAATTTCAAATTTAACTTCTCATTGGGGATACTCCCCCTAACTGAATTATCCATGGGGCTGCTCCCCCTAGTTAAACTCCCCCTGAGACTGCTCTCGCAAACTAAACTTTCCTCTTTATGGTGCTTCCTCATGTAAATCTAAGACATATAGTAATAACATTCAAAATTCATTATGGAGAAGAAAGTATACAAAGTTTCTGGTGAAGATACTCAAAAGATTCCCTGGGAAGAGGTTTTCTAAAGATGTCTGCAATCTATTATTTTGTCCCAACATACTCAACTCGAATGTTCTCCTCTGCAACCTCTTCCCATAGAAAATGATAC
Organism: Picea glauca; assembly: GCA_000966675.3. Classification (NCBI taxonomy): domain Eukaryota; kingdom Viridiplantae; phylum Streptophyta; class Pinopsida; order Pinales; family Pinaceae; genus Picea; species Picea glauca. Next base: position 169,003 of record JZKD02S0367132.1, read on the forward strand.
TTGATTGGAATGTGCTTAGTCTTGGAGTGTACCACTGGATTCTTTGAGATATTGATGGTGCTTGTATTATCACAATATGTCAGAATGGTGTCATCATACTCAACCTGTATATATGCCAAAGTTTGTTTCATCCATAGAACATGTGTACAACATGTTGTTGTTTCAATATACTATGCTTCAGCTGTAGACAATGATACTGATGATTGTTTCTTTCTTAGCCAAGATACCAAATATTCACCCAAGTAGAACGTTTCTCCACTTGTACTTCTTCGGTCATCAATGCAACATGCCCAATCTACATCTATGTAGGAAATAAGTGATAGATGCTTTCCTCTTGGATACCATAATCCAAACTCTCTTGTACCCTTGTGATATACGATTATCCTCTTTACTACTAGAACATGTGATTCATTTGGTGCTGCTTAAAATCATGCTACTTGTCCAACTTCCTGCATTACATTTGGTCTGGATGTTGTCACATAATGTAAGTTGACAATCATTGACCTATATTGACTTTGATCTGTAGACTTTGAATCATAATCTTTACTCAACTTACAACTGGTCTACATAGGAGTATTGATTGGTTTGCAATCCTCCATTCCGAACCTCTTTAGCATTTTTATGATATATTTGGTTTTAGAAATAAAAATTTCTTGATTGCTTTGACATATCTGAAGACCCAAAAAGAAGGATAATTCTCCAAGTAGTGACATTTCGAATTCATTATTCATATCCTTTGCAAATTTCTAGCTCATCCTGTCATCTTCACTACCAAAGATAACATCATCAACAAAAACTTCAATTAAAAAAAATACTATCTTGATTTACCTTGATGTAGAGGTTGTTGTCTACATTTCCTTTCCTGAACCCTTGTTTCTGTAAATATATGTCCAGTCTGGAATACCATGGTCTGGGGGCCTATTTGAGACCATACAAGGCCTTTTTCAACCTGAAAACATAATTTTCCTTTTCTATCAACTGATATCCTTATGGTTGCTCAATGTTGACTTCTTCTTCTAGATCCCCATTTAGGAAGGTTGATTTCACGTCCATCTGATACACTTTAATATCCTTAGAGAATGCATAAGAGAGGATCAATCTGATTTCTTCCATTCTGGTAACTGGGGAAAACATCTCTTCAAAATTGATACCTTCAACCTGAGCATATCCTTTACATACCAGTCTATCTTTTTTCTTAGTAACTTTTCCATCTTCATTCAATTTGTTTATGAAGACCCACTTTGTGTCGATC
>JZKD02S0367132.1:170264-186679 GCA_000966675.3 Picea glauca
GACAGGGATGTCATTTAACCCACTCAAATGCTTTAATCCCATTCAATAGTTGTATCCACATGATGTATACTTCCATAAAAGCTAATTTAAAAATATATACCTGCTACCTCTCTACTCGGCATTGCTTCGTTGCCAGTAGTCCTATTCAGTACCCTGACGAAGTTGTCTTGGTATCATGTGTGCATTTACCTGCTGCCAACGAGCCTGTTCAGTACCCCAATAGGCTTACACACACTTCCCACACATAAGTTCTTTCAACCCTCTTATGCCACTTTTAAATAGTAATACAATTATAGATTTCTTGATGACAAAGAGAGCGGGGTGATACTAGAGGTTAATTGCAATACAGGTGAATAGTTGATCATGCTATTTATTTGCTTTCAAAACTGGAAGTTCTATCATGGTTTAGATATTTTAGATTCCATTAAGAAATCATCTAGAGAATGAGAAAGCACTTAAAAGTGATTCCTTAAGAATATGGATGGCGTAAAAAGTTTAAAGATCATTGTAATTCTCAAATATTTAAACCATATCTTTGGTGTAATACTCTAGCAAAGTGTTGGCAGCCAATTCACATTTTTCCACTGTCTTATAAGCTGCCTACACCTATGTCTTGCAAACATCAATTTTTCGTCGCAATTTTGAAATAAGCGACATTTTCATTTTTTGCGACATTTACACACTTATTTTCGTTTTGTTTTCACGACTGTAAGCGTGAAAACTTAATCTTTCGAAGTCACATTGGAATCACTATCTGAACTGTCATTATCTTTTTGTCGATATGCCTATTGTGCTTACCTTTTATTTATCATTATGTAGCTGGAAGAACTTTCGAACTATACTCATTGGACATTCTTATATTGATTGTGTGACTTGGTTCATTGAGTTTGCAATGCATTAATATTTGGATTTGCATTTTTATTTGATTTACTCGACCTTTTGGTTTCATAAGATACATGGGTGTTATGGTTAAATCTTTCATATATATCTTTTTAATATAATGCCTATGTTTGCGTTTTTATAACTATTGGCTTGTTGATTATATGAATACCCATCGGCACATTGGTTAAACTATTGATTATGTGCGCTGGTACATTGGTGCATAATTGATTTTGGTTTTGATTTATATGTCGGGTTTTTAAAACGATGGCATAATGTTTGCGCGCGTTGTTTTATACATTGATTTCATTAGTTGGGCACATGACTTGATTGTTGAACTACTATTATGGATTGAACAGCTATGTAAATCAGCGGTTGTACTTTGGAAATTACTATTTTTCATGGCAGAGATAAATTCCACCACCTTCGCACGCTGGCATTTATGCCTATCCCTTATTCCCGTTCACTTCTGTTAGCTCGTGTAGCTTTTCTCCTGTGTGTGTTATGATCCAAACCCTCGACTTACCATGTGCTCGGCTCCATGGCACCAGTCGTGCGAATCGAGCCAAACGACAACCAAGCCCTGTTAATGTTTGACAATGCCCGCAAAGACTTGGACGATAATGGATGGCTCACCTTCATGCAGCGATTTGAGGGTTTTAATCTCTGTGTAGCACGACAGTTTGCCATGACTTTCGATGGCTATAGAGCCAAGGTGGGCGACATACAGATGGAAATTGATGAGAAATTTATCAGTTCTACCACAGGGTTACCTGCCACAGGCCAACGTTGGTTCAAAAATTGTAAGGTCAAGGAGGTGCCATGGACACTGTTGTTCCTCTCGCGCAAAGTCACTTCTTGTGACAGAGGTATGCCCATCTCTGCACTTAAAACATGATGACACGATACTTTGATGGTAGTCAAACAGTTCGTGACTTGTGAAGGTCGATACATACTCGTTTTCCTCTACCACCTGCATTTGATAATGAATTTTATGGGATACTCGTTGAGTATGCCCTTTTACATTCAGCGCAGCCTATATAAAATGTCAAAAAAGTTTAAAAGGCAGAAGGATGACAGCAGCCTGTTCCATGATGGACTTATCAAACTTATCATTGTTTATCATTTGAGTTTGCATGGGGATAGCTGGAGCGCTTTCGTCGCTCGAAATGGTTTCAATGACTCGGACCCTATACAGGTTGACAAGCCTATGGTGAATGAAACCAAGGCCGAGCCACCTGTGCCCTTCCATGTCCTACTGCCTAAACCCTCGACCGACCCTAGTGTTGACTTACCCGACGCTGTTATTGAGAAAGTTGAGACTATTAAAAGACCTGTGAGCAAAAATCCCAAGACAAACCCTACTGCTAACGCTAAGGGTAAAAAGAATGATCGTTTGATTTCACGGATGGCCAGGAACAAACCTAAACCCTCTGCTGAGTCAAAGCCTATCGTTCTAAGTGAGGATTTCGATTATGACGTAGAACGTTTTCTAGCTAGCGAGTACCCTTACTCGCAGGGTTTGTGTCCCGAGCCACCTTATGATTTCGTGTCAAATCTTCGCCCCTGCCTAAGGAACGACCCTAGCTACCCTGGTATTAAATTGCCTCATGAAACGCTTGGCCATTTGACCAAACCCTCGCCTGCTCTTTCAAAACCCACACAGTCATCTTGTGACCAATACGATTTATGGTTGGAACGATACTACATTGATGTTCCCATACTCCAATCGAAAATTCAATCGCTGGAAGATCAAATTGCAGTGTTAACCAGTCAAAGAAACCAGCTCCAAGCAATTGATAAAAAGAAAACGACAACCAGCTCCATCCTTTTCAAAAACGTTGAATCAGCCACAACCGTTGTCAACTCCAAATTGGCATAATCAAGCCGTCTCGTCGCTATACAGGTATGAAAATTTGATATCGTTTTTGTTTTGTGAATAATCAAGGTTAATATAATGATTTGAATTCTGTTTTTAAATAGCCCAGTCTCTCATCCAAGTGCCTCTGTCATTCGTTGATCATCCTGTACATTGTTTCGTTTTGCTAAAAATAAAAGGAATTTCGATTTGATATATGATTTGCTCATAGATTTTTATTGGATTTGAATGGTTTTCATTTGGATTTCATTTGCTAAGTTTGTCTGATTGAAGTAACAAAATTAATGGTGTGTTTTCAATTCAATTCATTTTGTATCCACTCCGAACAGGAAGTTTTCATGCTCAATTTAGAATACGATTATGCTTGGATTCAATCTCATTATGATTCGTATGCTGTGATTGGTATATGATTTCAGGAGTGTAGTTGTTACGATATGTTGTGTCATATGATTTTACAAATCATGAGTACCACTCTGTTCAATTTAATTTGGAAAGAACTACTCTGTTTTTATAAAAACAATGATCTCATTAAACCTGTGCAAATACGCCCGAATCATGGAACGATTATGATTTGCAATGACTATGCTAAACCCAACCAATTGATTTGCTTGATTGGATTGTTGTTAGTTCGATCATTTTTAGGAATTGGATCCCGATTGTAATTGCTGCTTTGTTTGATTTTAAATGTGTAAAATGAATTGGTCAAACTCGGTTATAATTCGTTTGATTGGAACGATTTCGATCAAAGACAATCAATCTTGTTTGCCCAATTTTCAATAGCAAATTACGAATTCTGTTGTTATCACTCGATCCTGTTACGACTTTATTTGAATTGATTTTCGTGCCAGCTCGAGTTAAACTACTTGTGGCTTCAGTCGTTTGCTATGTTAAAATAGTTATTATGATTTGAAAATGATCTTGCGGAATTCATATTTCCTGTTGACAAGGAAGCGTAACAGTTGCTTGCTATTTGTTTTGATTATGTTGAATTCGATTTGTTATGAAACGATCGCATTGTTGTTCCATATGATTTTGTCACCCGACTTTCAGGTAATAAACAAAACAGAGTATGCCTATCTCTGTAGTCATTTAATTGATTTGGATCCTGTTTTATTTCGAATTTTATAACAAACTCAAATTAAATGATTCGTTTTCAAATGGCTACTGGATGTCAATTAAATGGAATTCTTTAAAAGATTTTCGATTAATTTCAATATTGATTCTGTATCTTATTTAGATTATCTACAGAATCGCCTGATTCTGTAGCTAGTCTATAGAATTAGATTTTTATCATTTTATTAATAAAATATCCTTCTAACTTGTTCATTTTTGGTCCTTTTCAGGTAAATTCGAATTGCATGGGATTTGATGGACAGTCTAGAGGATATTTGGATGCTTTAATTTTATTTTAGTTTCCTAGTTTAGTCAACTTTGGGATATCTTCCCAGATTTTATGTAAACAGTTTTATAACTTCCACAGGGAGGTTTTACCCTGTGGAAAACCTTTAAATACTTATTATTTTGTGTAATAAGCATCATCCTCACTTGTGGGAGAACTAGGCTATGGATTTTTAATAGAAACTGAGACAAAATTTGATGTTCTGCTACAACTTTCACTTTTCATAATATCAATCTTTTGTTTCATGTTTATGCTTATCAATTTGCATCTGATTAATGACTACTTTAGCTATCATAGTCTTTTGCAGAATGATATGATTGAATTAATGTGATCCATGTCTGATTTCTTTCACTAATTTAAAGAACATAACAATTACTTAGTTCAGCTTATGAATGACAGATTTCTCTTCTTCATCAATTGAACTATTAAGTATAGATCATTGCAAACAAGTTTATCTAATTGTAGAGATTTATAAATCATATGATTGTTGTTATTTTTATGTCTTGTTTGTCCTGTAATCAAACTTGTAGAGCACTGTAGCCATCGTTTACGAGAAGCTTCTGGATTTTTCGGTGCGGGTTTCCTCCCTCCGATCAGCTAAGGCGATCATCATACACAGGACAAACCTGGAGCGTTTCCAGGTCAATTTGTTATTTATTTGTTTAGTATATTTATTAGTATTTTAGTTAGATATATGTGTAGTTTAGATTAGTAGTTAGAATTAGTGTATTAGTAGTTTAGTTTAGTTAGTTTTCTGTTTTATTTCTTGTTTATAAAATTATAAAATCAACAAAAAATATCTTTCGTTGTCTTAGGGCAGAACATAAATTAGTTTTTTTCAGGTTTTATTCAAATCTGTAAATTATAGAAATTGTACATTTTGTGAATAAGTTATATTTCAGTTAGTAGTTAGTATAGTATTAGTTAGTAGATTGTATATATATAGTTAGTTAGATTAGTTTAGTTTTTTTTTATAATTAGTTTTAGTTAGTTTGTTTAATAGTTAGTGTTAGTTAGATTAGTTTATTAGTTTGTTTTATTTGTTTTTTTAGATTAGTTTAGTTTTTTTCATTAGTTTTAGTTATATTAGTTAGTTTAGATTATTTTTTCATTTTGTTTTCTTAGGAACTTAGATCGGCTAACGGAGCAGCTAAACTCGTCAGGGTGGTTCATCCCAAACGGCTTGGGTTATTAGACAACCCCGGACCGATTCCACTCTCTCAGTTGACGGACGAGCGATTTCGCCCGTCAACAAATGGTGCTAGAAGGAGGGCCTGGACTTAATTAATGGCACAAGGTGGTCGCAAGACTCCTCCACCCCCTAATTGCTCACCTATAGTGACTAGAAGTTGTTCACACGATAATATTCCCCTTCAAACAACAACTACTTCAACCGACGATCCGCAGATCACAGTTGAGCCAGCAACCCCTAATCCTACAGGTGGTGACATACAAGAGATTGTACGTCAATCTCTTATTAAAACACATAGTGCCTTAGCCTGTTTGAGGCAACCAAACCATCCATGGAGCCAACCTTTGAACTTCTCTGATATCAGAGAAAAATTAGGCGACACTAATCCTACTATGAATCCTTCAGATCCAATCTTAAATCCTGCTGCATGAGGATCTGGGATACCTCCTTCACCACCTCCATCATCTCCTTCCTCTTCTGGAGGAGATTCCTCTGACGAAGGCAATTCACCTTCTCAGCCTTCCACACCCACTACCCCAATGGCAAATCAGAACAATCCTACTAGACCTTGGCTTGACCAAGATACCGTAGCCATACCTGGAGCTCAACATCCTCTACCTAAGCACTCGGAGAAATGGCTTCCCAAGTTTGATCCTGACTCAAAACAGATAGCTGAAGATCACATTAAAAAATTCATGTTAGCCATAAGACTCTGCAATGTCGAACATGAAGATGTTGTCTGTAGGTTGTTCCCTTATACTTTTGAGGGTAATGCATCCACTTGGTACTTTTCCCAACAACCCCATACCATCGTATCTTGGGAAAAGTTTGAGTCATGCTTTTTGGAAAAGTTCAGAGACGGTAAGCCTCCGGAAGTCCTAGTCATGGATATTTCTAGCTTAAAAATGAACCCAAAAGAAAAAGTTAAATATTTTAATCAAAGATTCTTGACACTCAAAAACCAAATCCCTATGGATTCTATGCCTGCTGAGAGTCTTATAATAGCTTACTACACTAAAGCTTTGCATCAGAGCATAGCTATTTGGGTTAAACAATCCAAGAAAGCCACATTGTTAGAGGCCTTCGAGGAGGCCAGCCAAAGTAAAAAAGACATACTTAGTCTTAAAGACTCTTATAACAATGAAACTGAGACTAGTTCTACTTCCAAAAAGAAGATTGAAATACTCCCCAGACCCACTCAAAGTAAAACACAACCTGGAAAATCTGATTTGGAAAACCTAACTAAAGTTGTTCAAAAACTATCTAATCAAGTTATAGACTTGAAAAGGTCGACTGGAGAAGCTTCCTCGAGTGAAGGATCTTACAAACCCTCATTCTGGAATCCTTTTCCTACCAACCAACCTAACCCAACCACCAAAGGCCTTAATCTAGAAATTTTGCAATGTGCTCTTCAAACAATTCTAGAAGCCCAAGATAACTTGATGCCTCCTGAGATTCCCGAGAAGGTAGTTGAACAAGAGATAGTTCAAGAAGAAGAGTCTTCTCCAAACATTTTTGGACACTTCTCGGATAGCATCTTCCAAGCGAACTTCGAGACAGTTCATCCTTATAACACTAGGAGTAAGGTAGAAAATAAACCTTCTTCCGAAAATACAACAACTTCGCCTCCAAAGCAATCCAAATCAGCCGAAACTAAACAGAGTAATGTGAGACCCAACTTATATTATGATGTAGTTGAAGATCTTAAAAAGTTAAGGGCTAACATTTCTATTTATGAGTTGTTGAAGTTTCCATTTTTGTTACAGAAGATGTTGCAAAATATTTCAGAGAATGACAAGAATGGTAATTCTAATGGTAATAAGGTTGTGCAAAACAAAGTCCCTCAGAAGACTTCCACTAAAAATAATCTTGATCCTCAAGATAAAGGAAGCCTTCCTGTAAGTAATGTAAATAATGTAAATAATGTAGATAAAGTAGCCTTAGAAACTGCAAGTAAAAATCCACAAGCTACCACTCTCAGTACTCGCAAGAATGTACCTCCTTTCCTATTAACTTTCGAGATCTTCAATAGAAACGTGCACAATTGTATGGTAGACTCAGGGGCATCATCCAATTTGATGCCTTGGTCTGTTTGCCAAAAGATAAACGTTGAAGTTGAACCCTTGACTTTAAAAATCATACAACTTGATCGGACAAATGTTAAAGTTATAGGAGAACTAAAGAATGTGCTTATTAGATTATCGTGTAACCCTAAGGTTCATCAAGTTATTGATATAATTGTTGTGGACATTCCAGAAGTGTATGGTCTGTTTTTAAGCAGGGACTGTCAGAGCAATTGCATGGTTATTTCGCAACAGATTGGTCTCATCTATGGCTTCCAGAGAACGAAAAGCCTAATAGAATAAAGGTGAATTGTGAGCATTACCTTAAGTTCACGGTCACAGATCTGAACGATCCCAATGAACCATACACACCTCCTGCTGATTCACCTGAAGTACAAGGGATGGATACCTTCTTCGGAAATTTCATGGCCGAGGCTTCACCTATCACCAATCCAGAAGAAGAATGGGGAAATTCGACTTTGCGTCGATTTCTGGAACCTTAATAGGGCGTCTAACAAAGAAAACTATCCTGTCCCACCCATCGAACAGACCCTTCAATAGGTATTTGGTTTCAAGAAGCTATCCTTATTGGATGGTTTCTCTGGATACAAACAGGTCTTGATGTCTCCACCAGACCAACTAAAAACTACCTTCCGTACTCTGTGGGGCACTTATGCTTATCGTAAAATGCCCTTTGGATTGATTAATGTCGGCACCACTTTTCATAGAGCAATGGATATTGCTTTCCAAGGCTTAATCAATTAGTCCGTCATAGTTTACTTAGATGATGTGACTGTATTTTCTAAAAACAAAAATGATCATCTAGCTCACTTATGAGCCGTTCTACTGCGATGTTGTAAATACGGCATCTCCTTGAACCCCAAAAAGTCCATCTTTGCAGTAGAACAGGGTAAACTCTTAGGATTTATTGTGTCTAGTGAAGGGATGATTATTGACCCCGTCAGGACTCAAGTCATCGCAAAACTTCCCCCTCCTACATCCAAAAAATCGTTGCAGTCTTTCTTAGGCCAGATTAACTTCGTGAGAAGATTTGTCCCCAGTTTCTATGAAATGGTCAGGCCTTTACAAAACTTGATTAAGAAAGACACCCAATATCACTGGGGACCCACAGAAAATCAAGCTTTTAACGCGATAAAAAAGGACATTATAGACGCTCCGTCTCTCATGAGCCCAGATTTCTCTCAAGACTTTACACTCTACACTTTTGCTTCTGACTGTTCCTATGCCACCGTCCTAACCCAAAAGAATACCCAAAACAACGAAGTACCCATCGCCTTTATCAGCTCCTCTTTCAAAGGCGCTGAACTGAATTACCCAGTGGTAGATCGGCAAGCCTATGTTGTTTTCAAAGTAGTTAAGCACTTCCGGTCCTATCTTTTGAAGTCAAGGATGAAATTCATTGTCCCCTACCCAGCCATGAGGAACCTGTTAGTGCAGAAGGAACTAGGAGAAAAGAGAGCCAACTGGGTAACCTCCTTGCAGGAGTATGACTTAGAAATCACCCCAGATCAGATAGTGAGAGGCCAAGGGTTATGTAAGTTAGTTGTCGATTCAGAAGTAGGACAGCAACAAGAGAGCGAAATGTTAAACCTAGGTCAAAGCGATCAAAGTTTAATCTATTGCACACAAAACCTTGTTAGTCCTTGGTACGATGATATAAGATTCTATCTTGAACGTGGGTCAGCCCCCCATCACCTTGACCCTGCTAAAAGAAGAGCGTTGAGACTAAAGTTTGTCTCCTTTCATCTGGTTAATGTATCCTGTTTCGTCAAAGTTTTGACGGCGTACTGATGCGTTGTCTTGAAAAGGACGAAGCAGAAAAAGTCTTGCTAGAGTTGCATGCAGGAGAAGCTGGTGGCCATTTCGGTGGTGACACCACTGCTCATAAAGTTTTAAGAGCCAGTTATTACTGGCTTACTCTTTTTAGAGATGCCTATGCCTTGTGTCGTAAATGTATCATCTGTCAGAAAGCATCAGGGTGGTTACAAAAACCAGCCTTTCCGCTGCAGCCCGTTACAGTAGATTCTCCTTTTCAGCAGTGGGGCCTTGATATCATAGGTCCAATCAACCCTCCATCTTCGAAACAACAAAAGTTTATTGTGACAGCCACAAATTACTTTACTCGATGGTCTGAAGCTGTTGCGCTAAGAACTGTCAACACCAGTCAGGTAATTTCCTTTCTAAATTCAAATATCATCACTCGTTTCGGTATCCCTGACTGTTTAGTTTTCGATAATGCTTCTTACTTTTCCTCTCTTGAGATGAGCGAGTTTTCTTTAGAAAAAGGAATTAAGTTGAAGTATTCTGCAAGCTACTACCCCCAGGGCAACGGACTGGTAGAATCAACAAACAAGAACTTGATAAAAATCATCAAGAGAACCGTGGTTGAAAATCACAAGAATTGGCACAATGTGCTGCTAAACACGCTATGGGATGATAGGGTAACGCCAAAAGCTGCTATAGGAAACTCCCCCTTTTTTCTCGTTTATGGCAGAGAAGCAATTCTGCCACCTCACATTCTTCTTCCTTCACTTCAATTGTCGCAAAAAGTCCAAGAAGAAGATTGTCCCCCTTTGGAAAACCGGTTAACGCTTTGATGAAGCTAGAAGAAGTAAGAGCCCAAGTGAAACATAAGTTAGATCAACACCAACAATTGGTTAAAAGCTGGTTCGATTCTAATTCTGCTTCTGATAGGAATTTTGAAGTAGGTGATCTCATCTTGAAATGGGACAAACCACACGAGGGAAAGGGAGAGCACACAAAATTTCAAAACTTATGGCTTGGACCATTTTTAATTGCTGAAAAGTTGGATCCTAGTTCTTTTCGATTATAGAATCTTGAAGGGCAGCTTGACACCTACCTGATGAATGGCCAAGCCCTGAAGAGATACTTTGCTTGATGACTACCCTTGTATATTATGTATATATTTTATTTTTGTTTGCGTTTTCATTTTCTTTCTATTTTTGATTTGCATCCGAATTTATCAGTTTGTGTCTTTGGAAATACACATACCTGTACGCTGAACTATTAAGAAAAAGACAATAGAAATTTCCTTTGCTGAAATAACTTCTGAAAATTTGTATAAACATCAATGGTATATTTCTGAAATATACATCTATGTTGGAAAAGTCTATTGTTTGAAAGAAGTTTACTGATTTCGATCTCCGAGTAAAGTTCATCATGATCATCTATTATCTTTTTACGATGTCCCTTTTCCATAAAGGAATGACTCAGAAGATGTCTCCCTGTCTTAGGAAGTTGTTTTTGTCAATAAAACATCTCTGGATCTAAATAAAGGACGGTCCTAAAAAATTCTGATGAGGTCTGAAGAAATATGTTAAAAAATTATAATTTCAGCGTCACCCCGCTCAGCTATATATCTATGGAAAACAAAACAAAATAAATTATTAATAAAAGTTGTGGGAAGTGCTTGTAAACCCGCCGGGATACTGAACAGGTCTGCTGACAGTGGGTAAATGCATGCATGATGCCAAGACAACTTCATCGGGGTACTGAACAGGCCCGCTGGCAGTGAAACAATATCGAGTATATGAAAATTTGCAAAAAAGAAACCTCTTTAATGTCCTTTATTCTGATCCAGAACTTCTTGACAGGATACATATGTCAGAGTGGGTTAAATGGAAACCCTGTCGAGGCTATGGACGCCTGCTAGCAGCAGTGGCTATGCCAACAGTATTGGAGATTTTATCTTTAATATTGTGACTTGTTGATCTTAAGATTGTTATCAGTTTTCATCTTTTGAAATACTGCTGGAATAGTTGGTTAATGATGATTTTTATACGATTTTCTGGTTGTTATTTTTGAGTTGAAATTATCTTTGCTGTCCTAATCTAAATTTGTGCCTTTTGCAGAGATAACTGCTTCTACCAGTGTGTCGCCATTGTTGGCAGCCAATTCACATTTTTCCACTGTCTTATAAGCTGCCTACACCTATGTCTTGCAAACATCAATTTTTTGTCGCAATTTTCAAATAAACGACATTTTCATTTTTTGCGACATTTACACACTTATTTTCGTTTTGTTTTCACGACTGTAAGCGTGAAAAATTAATCTTTCGAAGTCGCATTGGAATCACTATATGAACTGTCATTATCTTTTTGTCGATATGCCTACTGCGCTTACCTTTTATTTATCATTATGTAGCTGGCAGAACTTTCAAACTATACTCATTGGACATTCTTATATTGATTGTGTGACTTGGTTTCATTGAGTTTGCAATGCATTAATATTTGGATTTACATTTTTATTTGATTTACTTGACCTTTTGGTTTCATAAGATACATGGGTATTATGGTTAAATCTTTCATATATATATTTTTAATATAATGCCTATGTTTTCATTTTTATAACTATTGTCTTGTTGATTATATGAATACCCATCGGCACATTGGTTAAACTATTGATTATGTGAGATGGTACATTGCCGTATAATTGATTTTGGTTTTTATTTATATGTCGGGTGTTTAAAACGATGGCATAATGTTTGCGCACATTGGTTTATACATTGATTTCATTAGTTGGGCACACGACTTGATTGTTGAACTGCTATTATGGATTGAACAACTATGTAAATCGGCGGTTGTACTTTGGAAATTACTATTTTGCATGGCAGAGATAAATTCCACCACCTTCGCACGTTGCCATTTATGCCTATCCCTTATTCTCGTTCACTTTTGTTAGCTTGGGTAGCTCTGCTCCTGTGTGTGTTATGATCCAAACCCTCGGCTTACCATGTGCTCGGCTCCATCGCACCAGTCGTGCGAATCGAGCCAAACGACAACCAAGCCCTGTTAATGTTTGACAATGCCCGCAAAGACTTGGACGATAATGGATGGCTCACCTTTGTGCAGCAATTTGAGGGTTTTAATCTCTGTGTAGCACGACAGTTTTCCATGACTTTCGATGGCTGTAGAGCCAAGGTGGGCGACATATAGTTGGAAATTGAAGAGAAATTTATCAGTTCTGCCACAGGGTTACCTGCCACAGGCCAGCATTGGTTCAAAAATTGTAAGGTCGAGGAGGTGCCATGGAAACTGTTGTTCCTCTTGCGCAAAGTCACTTCTTGTGATAGAGGTATGCCCATCTCTGCACTTAAAACATGATGGCATGATACTTTGATGGTATTCAAACTATTCGTGACCTGTGAAGGTCGATAAGACTCGTTTTCCTCTACCACCTACGTTTGCTAATGAATTTTATGGGATACTCGTTGAATATGCCATTTTACTTTCAGCACAGCCTATATAAAATGTCAAAAAAGTTTAAAAGGCAGAAGGCTGACAGCAGCCTGTTCCACCATGGACTTATCAAACTTATCATTGTTTATCATTTGAGTTTGCACGGGGATAGTTGAAGCGCTTTCGTCGCTCGAAATGGTTTCGATGACTCGGACCCTATACAAGTTGACAATCCTACGGTGAATGAAACCAAGGCTGAGCTTCCTATGCCCTTCCATGTCCTATTGCCTAAACCCTCAGCCGACCTTGGTGTTGACTTACTCGATGCTGTTATTGAGAAAGTTGAGACTATTAAAAGACCTGTGAGAAAAAATCCCAAGGAAAAACCTACTGCTAACGCTAAGGGTAAAAAGAACGCTCGTTTGATTTCACGGATGGCTGGGAACAAACCTAAACTCTCTGCTGAGTCAAAGCCTATCGTCCTAAGTGAGGATTCCGATTCTGACGTAGAAAATTTTCTAGCCAGCGAGTACCCTTACTCGCAGGGTTTGTGTCCCGAGCCACCTTATGATTTCGTGTCGAATCTTCCCCCCTGCCTAAGGAACGACTCTAGATACCCTGGTATTAAATTGCCTCGTGAAACCCTCAGCCATTTGACCAAACCCTCGCCTGCTCTTTCAAAACCCACACAGTCATTATGTGACCAATGCAATTTATGGTTGGAACGATACTACATTGATGTTCCCATACTCCAATCGAAAATTCAATCGCTGGAAGATCAAATTGCAGTGTTAACCAGTCAAAGAAACTAGCTCCAAGCAACTGATAAAAAGCAAAAGACAACCAGCTCCATCCTTTTCAAAAATTTTGAATCAACCACAGCCGTTGTCAACTCCAAATTGGCATAATCAAGCCATCTCATCGCTATAAAGGTATGAAAATTTGATATCGTTTTTGTTTTGTGAATAATCAAGGTTAATATAATGATTTGAATTATGTTTTTAAATAGCTCAGTCTCTCATCCAAATGCCTCTGTCATTCGGTGATCATCCTGTACATGGTTTCGTTTTGCTAAAAATAAAAGGAATTTCGATTTGATATGTGATTTTCTCATAGATTTTTATTGGATTTGAATGGTTTTATTTTGGATTTCATTTGCTAAGTTTGTCTGATTGAAGTAACAAAATTAATGGTGTGTTTTCAATTCAATTTTTTTTGTATCCACTCCAAACAAGAAGTTTTCATGCTCAATTTAGAATACAATTATGCTTGGATTCGATCTCGTTATCATTCGTATGTTGTGATTGGTAAATGATTTTGGGAGTGTAGTTGTTACGATATGTTGTGTCATATGATTTTCCAAATCATGAGTACCACTCTGTTCAATTTAATTTGGAAAGAACTACTCTGTTTTTATAAAAACAATGATCTCATTAAACCTATGCAAATACGCCTGAATCATGGAATGATTATGATTTGCAATGACTATGCTAAACCCAGCTGATTGATTTGCTTGATTGGATTGTTGTTAGTTTGATCATTTTTAGGAATTGGATCCCGATTGTAATTGCTGCTTTGTTTGATTTTAAATGTGTAAAACGAATTGGTCAAACCCGGTTATAATTTGTTTGATTGGAATGATTTCGATCAAAGACAATCAATCTTGTTTGCCCAATTTTCAATAACAAATTACGAATTCTGTTGTTATCAATCGATCCTGTTACGACTTTATTTGAATTGATTTTCGCGCCATCTTGAGTTAATCTACTTGTGGCATCATTCGTTTGCTATGTCAAAACAGTTATTATGATTTGAAAATGATCTTGTCGAATTCATATTTCCTGTTGACAAGGCAGCGTAACAGTTGCTTGCCATTTGTTTTGATTATGTTGAATTCGATTTGTTATGAAACGATTGCATTGTTGTTCCATATGATTTTGTCACCCGACTTTCAGGTAATAAACAAAACAGAGTATGCCTATCTCTGTAGTCATTTAATTGATTTGGATCCTATTTGATTTCGAATGTTATAACAAACTCAAATTAAATGATTCATTTTCAAATGGCTATTGGATGTCAATTAAATGGAATTCTTTAAAAGATTTTCGATTAATTTCAATACTGATTCTGTATCTTATTTAAACTAGGTACATAATCGCCTGATTTTGTAGCTAGTCTATAGAATTAGATTTTTATCATTTTATTAATAAAAGATCCTTCTAACTTGTTCATTTTTTGTCCTTTTCAGGTAAATTCGAATTGCATGGGATTTGATGGACAGTCTAGAGGATATTTGGATGCTTTACTTTTATTTTAGTTTCCTAGTTTAGTCAACTTTGGGATATCTTCCTAGATTTTATGTAAACAGTTTTATAACTTCCACAAGGAGGTTTTACCCTGTGGAAAACCTTTAAATACTTATTATTTTTTGTAATAAGCATCATCCTCACTTGTGGGAGAACCAGGTTATGTATTTTTAATACAAACTGAGACAGAAGTTGATGTTCTGCTACAACTTTCGCTTTTCATAACATCAATCTTTTGTTTCATGTTTATGCTTATCAATTTGCATCTGGTTAATGACTACTTTAGCTATCATAGTCTTTTGCAGAATGATATGATTGAATTAATGTGATCCATGTCTGATTTCTTTCACTAATTTAAAGAACACAACAATTACTTAGTTAAGCTTATGAATGACAGATTTCTCTTCTTCATCAATTGAACTATTAAGTATATATCTTTGCAAATAGGCTTATCTAATTGTAGAGATTTATAAATCATACGATTGTTGTTATTTTTATGTCTTGTTTGTCCTGTAATCAAACTTGTAGAGCACTGCAGATATCGTTTACGAGAAGCTTCTGGATTTTTCGATGCGGGTTTCCTCCCTCTGATCAGCTAAGGCGATCATCATACACAGGACAAACCTGGAGCGTTTCCAGGTCAATTTGTTATTTATTTGTTTAGTATATTTATTAGTAGTTTAGTTAGATATATGTGTAGTTTAGATTAGTAGTTAGAATTAGTGTATTATTAATTTAGTTTAGTTAGTTTTCTATTTTATTTCTTGTTTATAAAATTATAAAATCAACAAAAAATATCTTTTGTTGTCTTAGGGTAGAACATAAATGAGGGTTTTCAGGTTTTATTCAAATCTGTAAATTGTAGAAATTGTACATTTTGTGAATAAGTTATATTTCAGTTAGTAGTTAGTATAGTATTAGTTAGTAGACTGTATATATATATAGTTAGTTAGATTAGTTTAGTTTGTTTTTATAATTAGTTTTTGTTTGTTTGTTTAATAGTTAGTGTTAGTTAGATTAGTTTATTAGTTTGTTTTATTTGTTTTTTTAGATTAGTTTATCTTGTTTCATTAGTTTTAGTTAGATTAGTTAGTTTAGATTATTTTTTTTTTATTTTGTTTTCTTAGGACCTTAGATCGGCTAATGGAGTTGCTAAACCCATCAGGGTGGTTCATCCCAAACAACTTGGGTTATTAGACAACCTCGAACCGGTTCCACTCTCTCAGTTGACGGACGGTCGATTTCGCCCGTCAACACAAAGATAATTTGAGGACAAAATGAGAGTGAAAATTAACTTAAAGATCAATTGTCTGAGCTATATCTTAATATCGGGACCTCTTTGAACTATTTCAATTTGCTTGAGAAACACAAGTCTTAAAATAAATGCTTCCTTCGACAACAGTTCTTTGATCAGAAATATATTGATTCAAAAAGAAAGATAAGAGGAAAACTCATTCAAAATAATAAAAAAAAACAAA
>JZKD02S0367132.1:194374-205108 GCA_000966675.3 Picea glauca
CTCCTCGAACAAAACTACTTACACAACCCATGCCTAACCTAAATAATGGAAGGCTACCTTCAACTAGCGCAAGTTGCAGGACTTGAAACCTACCCTATGTACTCCATCTCTTCCCTAGACTATAACAATATTCACCATAGATATGGGAAGAATCTAACCAAGGACCAACCTCACATTAGCATTGAATATTTGAATGAGGAGGTCCCAAATGAAGAATCATAATAAAAACAAATCCGAGGAACCTTTAAAAGATGAAAATTCCCACTCTAAACTTCAACACCCACCCTATCCTGAAAGGATAAATCGAGAAAAACCTCTCACACAACTTGAGTTTGATTTCTTAGGAGAACTCAAAAATGTTCCTCAAAATACCACTATTTCAAGAAATTAAGGATGTACCTATTTACTCAAAAGAGGTACAAGAAATTTTTTTAAGGAAGCTCGGTAGGAAATGAAAGGATCCCCAAAATGTTCATATCATGGGAAAACTATCAAACCTATTGATGGGGGGAGCTCTCACAGCTAAATACTCTAACCCAAAAAATATACTTGTAATGTACAGATCAATAATACACTTATCGGTAACATATTAATTGATCTTGGGGAAAAAATCAACATTATGACATGTGATACCATACAAGCCCTAGGTATTACAGGCTCGAGGGAAACCCCTACTGTCCTTCAACTTGTTGATAGATCAATCATTAAACCACAAGGAATCCTAGAAGATGTAGTGATATATGTGGATTCGTGGGAATATCTCGCTGACTTCATGGTCCTACAACCCAAAACCTCTCTGGGTGAGTGTCCTCTAATCCTGGGATGACCGTGGTTGGCCACAAACAATGCTTACATTGGTTATCAATTAGACAACATGGTTGGGGATATATATGAAGTATGAGTGGCAGCAACCGTGAAACTCGATCTAGTGTCAGGGGGACGACTAGACGTGGGTTAAATTATGATGGAGGTGTAACAAAGTGGAAAAACTCAGAGATTAAAGGTACATGGACTGTGAGATACTCGGGGTTTATGGATGATGTCAACAAGAGTATAAGGTAATGAATGCCCCAACCAAGGGCGACATGGGATTCCTTGCCGGGAAAATGAAAGTCGCCAAGTGTGACAAAAAGCTATATAAATGTTGGAAACAAAGACTTTTTACAATTACCAAATAAATAATGAATAATTTGGGATGAGTGTACAGATATAGAAACGGGTGCCCCAGTGCAAGATGGCTTGTCCTATGAGGGTGCAAGTTGCGTGGAGGACTAGTGGAGGGTGGGGGGGCCCATGGGTGGGTTTCTGTATGAGGTAAATGAATGGAGGGAAATATACATATGGGAAAAATGATTGTGGATGAAACAAAGGGTTAATGCTACTGCAGAGTTGCAGTCAAAGTAGAAATACGATGGGATATCTTGGGAGTCCTTTGGGAAATCTAGAAAAATGAGGAGAACGAGTATGTGGTTGATTCTCGGAAATGCGTAAGAATATCAAGACTCCCATCCCTATGAGGTGAAAGAAGCATGAGTGTCAAAGTGCCAAGGGGGACTATGAATGGGACAACTCATGTGGGGGAGAGTGCTATCGGGTGACAATATCAAATTGCAGTGGAGATGATAGTACTGCAGAGCCGGATGGGAGGATCCTATAGGAAAATGTTGGAGGGTGGGACTGGAAAATGAAATTACTATTCAGAGGGAATGATTACATGCCAATGTCGATCATATACCTGAAGGGGTTACGCTGGTGTGTGATGGCCAAGTAACTGCACACATGAAAATTGAATACCCTACGTGAACAATATCTAAAGATAAAGAACATATACCAGCTATTTGATAATTTTGAACGTGAACATGCGTACTTGATCGTGATGTGAGAAAAATGTTCCCCCAGGGCCGGGTATGGATGGTGGACCGGGGAATGTGACTGTGTAGGCAGCGGGACACTGATCCCATGGATGAAGATGGATCAAAAAATAGATTCTTTGAGCCTCTGTAATTGAGTATGGAAGTTTGGCAAAAGGGACTATATATAGTTGTGGGGCCCACAATGCCACCTCATTGGTACCTACTTCCATAGTGAGTTGACGAGAGAATTTTAGAGGATATTTGGAGATTACGGGAGTTTGAGCCACCCAATCCAATATTTGTGAGAGCCAAGTTAGTGGTATCATCCTCATGCATAGTAGATAGGTTCTTGTTGCTAGGTAGGGTCGTACGGATGGTCGTACAAGGGGTTTCTGTAAGGGTGGGCCCCCAAGTACATGGGTGATCGAAGGATACTCGCAATGAGGTGCATGGCTATGTTGAAGACAACCACACATGGGGGTGCGTGGGTGAGTAAAATAGGTGTGCATTTTATGCACACCTGTTCGAAGTATAGTTACGCATTGTGCAAAACTATTTCTCCAATAACTGCGCACCAGTGCACATCTTTGGAGCCAACAAGTGTGCATGAATGCACGCATGTGGGTGTGATAGATGCACATATATTTCTTTGACATATGTGCATTGATGTGCAACTGTGCAAAGAACAGGCATGCATATGTGTGCGCCTGTGGGGGGTGACATCCGCGCACATGAGGCAAAGATGGAGGGTTTTGAAAAAAATATATTTTTTGAAGTTTTTGTTTATAGATAGTGATGGATGATCAATGGTTGTTTGTGTGAATGTAGGTGATCAGTTCAGGATGCTAGTCCACTAGAGGGAGAGGGAATGGGAATGCCTCAGGGAGGCAATGAGAGATGAGTCAGGCATTTGGGGACCTTTGGCAGCCTATGGGCTTCTAAAGTTCTTTGACTACCCACTGAGACAGGCATAGGAGTACTTGTTGCAGTATTTGATTTCTATGTGTAGCATTGAGCTACAGTGATTCATTGTGCGGGGGAATCAACTGATATTATTTGCGATGGAGGATGTCTATTTCTTGACTGGGCTCCCTTTTTGGGGGAGGGCCCTACCTACTGATCCCTAGTTTCCAGGGGATGTACACTTGGTAGACTTGGCATGCAGGTATTGTTCGGGGTTGAACCTTATGTCAGGTTCAGTCATTCGGATTGAGGCGATGGATGCACTCTTGCATCGTTGCATCGCAACAATGATTGTGAGGATATATAGATCCGTAGCAACTTAGCAGATCAGTGTGTTCAGCTAAGGATTATGCAGAGAGCATTAGGTGGAGATATTTTTTCCTGGGAATTGATGTTGATCGCTAAGATGATGGGGCAACTTAACCGGTTTTGGGCTGCCAACTCTGGTGAGTTTTCCTTTGGGTCGATATTGGTGGCATAGTTTTTGGAGAGGGTGCCCATGTTGTGCCCTAGAGTGTTGTTGCTGGTAGATGATGCACAGGAGCCATGACTAATGCAGTGGGCATCGATTTTGGTATGGCATGGAGGTGGGGAGGGTGGTCATTATTTTACAACCGATATGGCGCGTGTGTGGCACCATATGCCACAGATCATACTGCAGTTCCCATATGGTGGGATGGACTTTCAGCATGACCTAGATATGGTTTTACCTCTTGGAGAGGGTTGGGACCATAGAGATATGTTGGTGTACTTTATGTTTTGTGATTTTGATAGTATAGCATATGTTTTATGTATGGATGGATGTTGATGCTATCATTTTTTTGTTGTGTGTCCAGATGTGGGGTTGTGAGGCTGAGAGGTGGAGTTGGTTAGAGATCCATCTTGTCAAGGGACAGTGAGACTACCACGGGTGGGAGAGTGACGTTGGAGAGACGAGGCTGGTCCGAGGCCAGCAGATGAGGCTAGAGCTGGCAGGAGGTGAATATTTGATGATCTAGGTGCAGGGCCATCGCATGCGCCTTGGGGAGAGGACCATGGGAGTATATAGGATTTCTGATGATGGTTGGAGGTGGTACTATAGGGGATTCTTGAGGGAACGTGGTCGCATATCCAGTATGAGAGAGTCCTGGAGTAGTGTGTGGGTTTTCCTGCAGAGTTGGGGACCCTGATCCACAAAGCATCTGTGGCAGTGGAAGCGATGACTGGGAGACTTCCCCCTAGACTAGGAGGAACCCCAGCTGGCGAGGCACCTCCTATAGATAGAGGACCAGGTGGTGGTGCTCTAGGGGTGCTATGAGTGCTATTTTGTATATTTTTTGTATCTATATAGGCCTGCAAGCCCATTTTGTATAGGGTAGTGTGACACCTATTGTGTACCTATAGGGATGAGGGGGCTCACCTGCCTATGGATGATATACATGTTGTACTTTTTTGTAAACACTGATGACATATATATATATATATATATATATATTTTGGATCTCCGTGGTGTTCACATGTGATGATGTTTTATGTTGTTTTTTATGATGTCTAATTTATATGATGTGACAGAATTTTGATGAGTTATGTATGTATGATGGTGTCTTGATGTGATAAATTCCAATCTAACACTAGGTTAGCCATGTTATCTGTTGTTTGATTAAATTGTCATGAAATATTTGTAAATCTAATTGAATCAAAATGTCAAGATAAGAGTCTAAATTGCAGGTATTTTCAAAAGAGACAAGGATCATAGACACGCTAAACATTGTTGAGTTGCAGGAAGACAAGATGGGAATCTAATAAGACGCTCAAGAAATGAATGTGGAGGTGACTGGCCTCGATGAGGAGGCCAATGAATGCTATGAATTATTCTTGGTTGTTGGTTTCTAAGACCAAAAATATGTCGTTGGAGTGGAGAAGTTCATGTGAGGGGGTATAGAGGGCCCAAGTAGCTGAAGCAAGATTATGTGTCCAACAACTAGCTCTATCAGCGTAGCTAATGTGGTAGGCTGATCGAGGAGTAAATAACACAAATGGTAGATCAAACATAAGGCATGGAGGAAAAAAAAAAACTAAAAACTGTACAAATGTGTACAAAAAATAAAAATCCTAGTGTAGAATGGCTACGCTCCGGCGTAAAATTTATTTAAGTACAACCTGTTGACGAGTTCTTTGAGAGTATATCCTTCTGGAGAGGATAGGATGTATGCACCTTTAGTGAGGCATTGTTGGACGATGTAGGGTCCATGCCATAATGACTCAAATTTTCCATGACCGAAAGTATCATGAGTGATATCGTAGGCTAGGACGAGATCCCCTTCATTAAATGAGAGAAGGTTGACATGGAGGTCGAAGGTGGACTTCGACTGGTTTTTAGCTGCCTCATTGTTCTATAATGAAGATCAACGGTCTTTGTCTAGTGACTCTAAGTTCAGTAAGCACTGCTCCATTGGAGCAGTTCCAGGTAATAGCTCGATGGCGGTGCGCAATGTGGGAATTTTGCACTCGATGGGGAGGGTGGCTTCAATCCCATGGATGAGATGAAATAGTGTAAAACCAGTGGGGGTTTTGACTACCATGCGATAATCCCATAATTCTAAAAACAACATATGATGCATGTTGGTATTATGTTTGTTGACAGTGCGTTGCAACATGGTTTTGAGGACTTTGTTGACAACCTCGACTTGTCCGTTGGATTGGGGTAATATGGGGAGGAAAAATCATGGGAGAAGCCTAACCTTGAGGAGAGTTAGATGAACATCTCATTCTCAAAGTGTTTACCATGATCGAAGACTAACTTTAGTGGGACTCCGAAGTGGGTAATAATGTGGTTGAAGAAAAAATGCGTTGTTGTGTCAATGGTGTTGTTGAGGGTAGGCATGGCTTCAGCCCATTTGGTAAAGTAATCGATTGCCACGACGTTGTACTTATGTCCATTTTTGGATGGAGGGTTGAAAGTCATGAAGTTGATGCCCCATTTGAAAAAGGGGCCGACAATGATGACTGGATGTAGAATAGTGGGTGGTGCTCATGCTTTGTTTGCATAAAGCTAGCATTTGTCACATCGCTTCATAATGTGGATGTAGTCATGAAACACTATGGGCCAGAAGTACCATGCTCGAATTATTTTTTGGGTGGTGGACATCCTTGAGAGGAGGCCACCGTAGGCGCCACTGTGGAAACCATTCAAGACTCTATCAGCTTCGTCGATGGTCAAACATCAACAGAGTATGGTGTTGACCCCATGTCAATATAAGATGTCACTGATAAGGAGATATCAAAGGGCCTGATGGAGAATGTGCCGATGATTGTTGAGAGAGAGATGAGACCCAAAATTCTGTGTCCGAAGGTAGAGGAGAAGGTCGCCATACCAGGGGTCATCTAAGGGGATGTAGAAGAGGTGTTTGTCAGGAAAATCCGTATTGATGGGTGAACTTGTAGCATCTGAGGGAAACGTCATGATGAGTTCAGTGAGAACGAGTGATTTCTTTCTTTTGGGAGTTGAAAACTCTAGGTCATATTCCTGAAGGATGATGATCCATCAGGCAAATTTTCCATTAATTTTCCACGAACTAAGAAAGTACTATGTGGGGTTGGAATCTACCACGAATTTGGTAGTACAAAGCAAGATATAATGACGCAATTTCTGAATTGTGAGGACAATTGCGAGGGAAATTTTGTCCTCATGATTGTACTGCAGGGGTGGTCCTGAATGGTTTTTACTGATATAGTAAATAACATGATCGTGGCCATCATCCCCTAGTTGGATGAGAACACCTGCTACTGATATGGCTGAGGCTGACAAATAGAGGATGTAGTCGCGATCATAGTCAGGTGTACTAATCAAAGGGGTGTTGGAGAGCGTCACTTTTTAATCATCAAAAGTGGTTTGGGCATGTTCATCCCATCGAAATGGGATATGATGACGCAATAAGTGAAGGAAACCATGTGCGCGAGTGGCATAATCTAGGACAAAGCAGTGTAGAAAGTTGTCTTTGCCTTGTAGGCTTTGCAGTTGGCACAAATTCCGAGGAGGTGGAATTTTTGTGATAGCTTGGACCTTGGGGGGTTCCACAGTGATGTCATGTTGGGAGACTATGAATTCAAGGAGGCATCCAATGGTGATGCAAAATAAACACTTGACGGGGTTCAAGAAGATATTATATTGGCGACATCGTTGAAAGACAACTCGTAAGTCATCTAGATGTTGAGTTCATTTCTTAGATCGAGCAGTGAGGTCATCCAAGTAAGAGAGGATGATGTGAATGATATCGTGGAAAACATAAGTCGTGGCCCATTGTAGCATCACACCTACGTTCTTGAGTCCAAAAGGCATGACACAATACACAAAAGTACCCTATGGGGTGGTAAATGTGGTTTTATATTGATCCGCTAGATGGATTTGGATTTGGTTGTAGCCATAGAAACCATCCATGAAGGACAGAGCCTCGTGGGCTACACAGTCATCGATGATTTATTCGATGAAAGGCATCGGGAATTTGTCTTTGGGAAAAGCGTGGTTGAGATCACGAAATTTGGTGCAGACACGAATAGTGCCTTGTTTTTTGTTAACGAGGACGAGGTTGGAGACCCATGACATGTATGAAATGGGGTATATGAACCCGACGACGCATGGTTTGTCAATTTCATCTTTGATAGCCACTTCTTTGGATGGGTGCACTGGGCATTGCTTTTGACGTATAGGGGTGATATCTGGCCATGTGTCGATGTAGTGTTCGACGATAGAAGGATCGAGGCTGGGCATCTCTATGTATGACCAGGAAAAAATATCCTGAGATTCTTGAAAGAGAGATTTGTAAGCTATGATTTCTTTAGAGGAGCATGCAACATCTATGGTGATTTCTTCTATGATTCTTGGTTTGATGGAAATGCCAATTTTGATAGTGGGGGAAATGTTGGCCATGTTGCCTTCTTCAAAAGCATCAGGGGCAGGGATAGGGTTGTTGAACCAATCTATATGCCCTGATCAGATGAAATCCTTTGTTTTGATTTAACATATAGAGCTTTGGCTAAGAGGGTCAAAGGCTTCCCGTGAGAGAAAAAGCACTCTATAATGGAGCCCATTCCATGGGAAATTAGGGGTAGTTAGTTCCTCGAGGATATCTTCGTTGCAATGGAAAATGAGAGAATATATGGGATCCAGGGAAGGAACATTGGTGATTGTCACTACGTGATTATCTTCAGGTGGTGAATATGTAGAGGGGGTATCGCAACTATGGTGCGATGGCATGCTTGATATAAACCAAATGTCTAGACATTGTGGGTTGTAAACTGTGGTCGGGGGTAATATTTCTTGAGGGAAATGAACCGAAGAATTGGGGGGATTTGGGGGAAAAGCCTCAGACAGTCTATCCATGAACCATGGAGGGGTGGGAAGTAACTCAGGTTCACGGGAGGTGATGTGGATAGTATCTGAAGATGGAATAGGGGGAGTCACTTACATGACGGGAAGTGAGGTGGTTGGAGGATTTTGAATAAGGGTCGTTTGACGATGCTTGTATTCGATGATCATAGGAAACTGGTACGTGAAATGATCAAGTGATTCACAAAGAGAGAAAGGGCACCACATCCGTTCGTTGACTGAGGTCGTGACATGATGGATGTTAGTGACGTGGGTGGAGAGGGGTCCTGGTGAAATTTTTGGCACACTGTCATTAGTGTCTACTGGAACTGAGGTAGCATGGGGAAATGGTGAGTGTAGTGGCCATACTCTGAACAAATGGCACATGCAAATTTGGTTCACAACCCTTTATTTCCTGTAGTATGGGATGCAGTGGTAGTACTAGGTGTGTTTGGTGAAGTGATGAGCGATGTGGTTGCTCGAGGGAGTTGGATCAGATTTCATAACTCAGGGAGGGAAGAATATTGATTTGTGGGGTGCCATTATCTCTCGCATAGTGTGCAAGGAGGTTGAAATCAGGGAGGAAGTGGAGCAGTGGGATCTTTATTCTTCCATATGCCCCCAACCATCACGGTGGTGCTGACAAGTAGGGGTGAGGGTAGTGTGGTTGGAGTTAGTACTTGAATATTCTTCAAGATTCCCTCTGTTTGGGGAAGGAGGGAATGGCCAACACCATGTTGGGAAGGGTAAGCATTGCGACTACCTAGAAATCTTGTACTCCTGGTGGGGGGTAGAAGAAGGGAATTTGGGTAAGGGCCTGGGGGATTGTCTCCCAAACTGGGATTTGACCTTGGGGGAGGTTGAAATCAGGGATAAGTGGTGTTGTAGGGTTCTCAGGGGGTTCTTGAGGTAGGATTTCTTTTACTAGTGGGACATCAGGGAGTGGAGAAGCCTCTGTGGGAGGAATGGTATCTCCATTGTCAGTTATGTTGGAAGATATGATACACACTTGTGCCAAGGGTTGTATGAGCGGTGGTGCTCCGTGGTATGCCCCCAACAAAGATGGGTCCTTGAAAATTTTGGGGCCGATATCCATGAGTGGATATGCGTCAAAACTAGTGCGGACAAGAGGTAAGATGTTATCGATGTTGAAGGAGTGGTTAAGCTCATAATGTGAAACTTGGTCGATGGTGATGATCTTCCCGTTGTGGGGGAACATCATCGTTTGAAACACAGAAGAGGACACAAAATTCATAGCATACATGTATCTACGTCTAAACAAGATGTTGTAATCGAGTGGGGCGTCGATAACTTCAATGTCAATAAGGATGGTTTTTCCCTTGAGTTCAACGGGGACATTTTGAAGGAGCCCTTCAAGAGAGGATGGTCATCCATCATAATCTCTCAAAGTGATGGTGGATGGTATTAGCTCAGGGGATGCAAGTTTTTTCCATACCATTTTAGACATGATGCACGTGGATGCACCTTCATCAATGATACATCGATGAATTGTGATGTTCCGAATTTTGACTGGTATCTGGAAAGCTACGAAAGTGGGGAGACGGGCTTCCCCACAATCTAGATCAAATGTGATGAGTCTAGTATCAATAGGGTCGATTTACCCCAAGGAGTAAATCAATGATTTCTATTGAGTGAGACAGGTTTGGAGGGCCTCCAAGACCAATATGGATGTAGGCGATTGCACCAAGTCATTGACTAGATTGTAATTGTGTGTCTCCCTAACCTGAGGGTTGTTGACATTCCTTCATAATGGGATGCAAGGAATATGAATGGGTGGTGCAGTGTTAGGGTGTGGAATCATCAAAGGTTGTCTGGCTGGAGCAGGATCTTCCAAAGTGGTGGGAGTGGATTCACGGGGTGCATTTGATTGACAACTATGTTTTTGTAGAATAATTTCTTCTTCGCTAGTGAGGAGGATATAGTGATTTGTCGAATTCCCAGGGTTTTGATACTGTCCCATCTATGGTGGGGTAGGATGCATCTCCTACTAGGTATTCATCACACCTTGGTGTGGAATAGGGTTTTACAACACAGTCGAGGGTGGTTGTTGCAAATATTGTTGTGGGCCCTGCTGAGGGGCAGGTGGTGCTGGAGGACATGGCGCATTCATGGAATCTTTCATCCATTTGAAGTCGATGATTTGAGGTTAATGGTGAGTATAATGACCATGATCTTCGCAAAGGGCACAAGGAAAGTTTATTTGGAGATTGTTGTTGTTGTTCCTTCCTTGTTGCTTGTTTTTATTTCCCCCTTGGGGGTTCTGGTTACCCTGGTTTTGGTTTCCCTGAACATGTTGGTTTTGTTGGGGGTTATTTCCCCCTGGTCCTGGGTTATTATTGTTTCATTTTTTTCCTTTATTTTTGGAATTATTCGATTGATGGGCTAGATTTTTTGTATTCAGTTGTTCAAAATTTTGAAATTTTTGAATGGGAGAGGGCTGAACAAAGTTAACCCCAACATGTGGTTGTCCTTGTGGAGGGGAAATGGGTTGTGGAGGACCAAGAAATGGGAAACACAGATTATTTTGTGGTAATTAAATGTAGGGTGCATAGG
>JZKD02S0367132.1:212394-237384 GCA_000966675.3 Picea glauca
CAATTATTGTTGCTGCAATTATTGTTGCTACAACTCCTGTTGCTGCAATTCTCATTTCTACAACTCTTGTTGCTACAATTCTCCTTACTGCAACTCTTGTTTCTACAACTCATGTTGCTGCAATTCCTGTTGTCGTAAATCCTGTTGCTACAACACCCTTTAAATATTCCTGTTGTCGCAACTCCCTTTGCTGCAACTATTCCTATTTCTGAAATTCATGTTGCTACAACTCTCCTTTGTAGCTTCACTTCATTTTTACCAAACCTTTCCCCTCCCATTTCCTTGGTTACAACTCCACTTGCAAGCCTCTATCATTTCCCAAATTTCCCTTCCCATTTCCTTGGTTGCAACTCCACTTGCAGCCCTATCACATTTCCCAAATTTCCCCTTCCATTTCCTTGGTTTCAACTCTACTTGTAGCCTGTCTCCATTTAAAAAATTTCCCCTTCCATTCCCTTAGCTGCAATTCCACTTGCAGCCCTTCTCCATTTTACAAATTTCCCCTTCCATTCCCTTACCTACAACTCTAGTTGCAACCCTTCTCCATTTCCCAAATTTCCCTTTCCATTCCCTTGGCTACAACTCCACTTGCAGCACCACTTCATTCCCCAAAATTCCAATCACCTCATTTCCATTGTTACAGGTTCATTTTTGCACCTCACGTCATTACAACTACGCTTGTAGATTCATTTTCATTTTTTTCACTTTTTTCCTACATCACCGTGATACAATTCCTGTCTAGACCACTAACACCATAGGATCTGATGTTGCAGCTACGTCACTGCAAATCCCATTTTTGTGAATCCACTCACAGTTGTTTCTTTATGATCACCACCATCATTCCAGTTCCGATCGACATAATTCACAACGTCGATGCTGCAATTTCGGTTAGGACTGTTGATGTGAGCTCAACCTCCATCACTACAACTCCATACATTGTCATACTAGTACATCCACTCAAGGTAATACATGACATGTATGTGCTCCTATCATAATTTTCAATGAGTAAGATCTAATGGCATGTGTCTATTATGAGTCCTCCATAACTGCCACATAAGATCATTATTGGTATATTCACGATCTCCATGCCCACCACCCTCATTGCCACTATTTTGAATCCTCCACCCAAAAACTCACATAGCCCCTACAAAAACCAACACTCAAGGTTAGGAGAAGGAAGGAGACATGGGAGGCTCACTGATACGTAGAGCCGATTGAACCATTGCTACTTGAGGCTTATGAAAACATCAGACAAATTCTAGGACATGATGGCTAGATGGATTATGTGCTACATTTACGAGGATATAATGAAAACATAGTTCTAGAATTCACCCAAAATTACAAAGTTGAGCACTCCACAATAGT
Source organism: Picea glauca (assembly GCA_000966675.3). Taxonomy (NCBI): domain Eukaryota; kingdom Viridiplantae; phylum Streptophyta; class Pinopsida; order Pinales; family Pinaceae; genus Picea; species Picea glauca. The sequence goes on from JZKD02S0367132.1 coordinate 213,760, forward strand.
CGAGGCACACATAAAATTCATGAAAGAAAAATGGGAATAGGTCATTGGTCTACTAAGGATATGAGAAAGGTGGTATAGGAGAAGAACTTTGCAACCTGAAGTTCTCAGAAAATTATTTTAGGCCAGAGAAGCTTTAGTAAAGAAAGGAACAAGCTTTGAACATTGGTCTCTATCACACCCAAGGGAGGATGTGTTTGTCTTTGTGCAGTGATACTTCACCTGGAAATTTCACTATAGAAATATCCACATCCAACATATCCATTTTCTTGACCACCTATGCCAAAACCGGGCAATTGACATGCCATATTTCCTATTTCAAACATTGCAGATGATGGCCATGATGGTTCATAGGGAAACAAATCCCACAGAATTTGTATCCCACCATGACCTTATAAATCTCTTGGTGGAGCATGCACTCTTGAAAGAGGGCCGCACCTGAAACAACATTGAATGGGCACATGTTACACTCACCGAAAGTGAAGTGGCTACAGTTCAGGTTTCCCAAAAGGAAACACTTTCCCTTTCGAAACTACGGGAAGTCACGACTGAAACTCCTTTGGTAGGTACCAATACTAAAAACATGATGAATCTCACTGCTATGACTCCTCCACTAGGGAAAAATTCCATGGATACAACAAGTTCCATTGTTGTGACTCTGCTACCAATGAAATTGAAGAGTTCCACCAAGAAAATGGGCTAGCCTACTACAACTCTAGTGAAGGATGACCACAACAATTCATTGAGGTAACTACTACCAACCCTTGACAAAGGGAGTTAGAAGGTTTACAAAGAGGCAAAACCCTATTACAAGGAAACGAAGAACCAACCATGCAGTTGCAACTCAACATAAAAAGAAGAAAATTAAGGAGACCAAGGAACAAGCCCAGGAGGAGCCCCGAAAATAGAAGAAGAAAAAAATATCCCCTGACACATAAGAACCAGAAGAGGACATTAACCTAGAAACCAATGAATCCTTGGATGACACATAAGATCCAGACCAAGGAACTCTTAGTGAAGGCCTTACCACTCTCGTGGCAACATATTCAGATGAGGAAGAGTTAGAGGTGAAATCCCCCACTGACCCACAAAAACAAATGGGGAACCCTTCTCAAGAACAAGATCCAATAGAGATAGAGGACCCAACACAGCCTCCAATCCCTCAAATGGATAAACTCAAGAAATATAGTAGTCCAACAAACATAGAAAACCTAGAAGTTCTCATTGATACAACAATAAACATAATTGAGGAAAACGAACAAGAAACAAAGCATCTTGCTAAAACAAAAAGAGGCACTCTTGATGAATCAAATGATGCTACTACAAAAGAAAAGAAAGAATTATAACCAAAGGAACCTACTGTTACACAAGAACCAGTAGGAGGACCTCTTGTGGAATGACCTACCCACTCACAAGAATAATAGGAAGCATAAGAGGTTTCATCAGGCAATGACTCAGTTGATGTAATAGACCCTAGGCTACAAGAACCACAATGAGAGGTTGGAACTCCAAAAAAAAATATCATTCCCATATGGGTAAGAATCCATCACAATCTACCTATTTATGTGTCTTTGCTAAGATAAAACAAAATGTTAAGGATGAAAAATTGGAATCTTCCAATCAATCTAAAAATGCTCAAAGATGAGTTGGAGGAACAAAGAACACTTGAGAAATCAGGTTACCCTATAGCAGGTCCTCTTGTTGTAGGGTAACCCTTCACCAGATCACAAGAAAGATCTCAACTTACAGAGACAAAAGAGGTAGTTGTACAGGGTACACATTTGATGATGGTTGATGAAGCCACCCAAACAGAGACAGAGAAAGAAAACAAAGGAGCTCTAGGAGAACATGTTAACAATGAGAAGAATGAAGCAATAGAAGAGGTAATCTATGTTGTCAGTGACCCATAGGGTTACTCTTACTTCTCTAACACTGAGTGATTGTTGGTTACATGGGGACATGCAACAATTTTTGGCTAGGGGAGATGACGGGTGCCTAAATTGGCATACTTTTAGCACCCATCTAATACCTTTTTTCTTACCATTTTACACTTGTCACTTCCTTTTTGATACTCTCCTTATCTAGTTTTGTCACATTTATTATAATGGTACAAATATTCCCCATATGCCATTATTACAAAATTCTTGCATATTTATTAAAGAAACTTGTTACGTTCATGTACTAATACTTCTATATAGGAGTAATGCAGTAGTTGAAATTCCCCACAATGGCTTCAATACATCGTTGTTGCAATTCTAGGAATGATCCAACTACTGCAAATCCAAGTATACTCTTTGTGTTGCAAATCCAAGTGTACTCCTCATCCTGTGACTCAAACTGGTGCAAATCCAAGTGTACTCCTTGTGTTGCAACTCCAATTGACTGTTGAAACTCCAAACATGATTTCAGTTGCTACAATTCCCAACACATTTTTTGTTTCTATGACTCTGAGTACACCATTTTTTTGATTCCAAATATAAATCCACTAGCACTGACAATTACAAAATAGTCTTCATAGAGGAAAGTGATAAGAGGCAATTGGATGACCAAAAGGAGAATATTTTTTCCACTAAGTCGACACACGTAGATATTTTTTAAAATCATTGTAAGCAGATGAACAACAGGATTCTAACGGATGTTCGTTCATTCCTTTGTATAATTTTAGATAGTAATCATATTGTATAAGAACCTCAACTTCCTATATCTGGGGGGAGGAAATTATGGTGATAAGCATTCCACTGCTATTGTATTTTCATAATATTGCAATACAATTTCTAGTTTCTCTCTTGTTCATGTGTTTATGTGTTGGTGATCCTGTGATCCCAGTTTCGTAGCTCAGTACCTTTCCTAAAGGGGTAGTTCCCCCTCTTTATTCAAGTACTTCATGTACATTATTTTAGCCTTATAATCCTAAATTTATATAGTCTAAGTATTTTCTAGTTTAAATGTTTTTAGAAATTAGTTTATTCTAGTTTGTTAGGATAAGGACACCTAGTTTCTATGTAAAGGACACCTATCATACTCATGTGATTATGTGATTGGTTTTTCTCCTACATTTTAGTTTATATTTGAGCTATATAAACAAGCTCCTTCTTCAAGAGAGATGAAGGCGATTATGGGTCCTCACTTCTTATTGTAATCACTTTTTTTCCTTATTAATAAAATTATGTGTCTGAGGACACTTTGTCAACATGGTATTAGATCCATGGTGAAATTGTGATGGAAGAGAATTGGTGATGGATTGAGGAAGCAAGTAAGACTTTTTGACATCAAATTGGATCTCTTCAAACTCAAGGAAAACGATACTGAGGTAATCTGTTGTTGTTTAAAGTAAGGAAAATTTAGTTTTTAATTGTAGATTTTTTCAAAATCAATTTGTTGATTTTATTTAAGATCTAATCCTTATTTTATTGTTTATTAGATTTCTAGAGCTATTTCATCTGTTTATAGTTCTAAATCTGCAATTTTATTGTATCTAAATCAACAATTAGGCTTGTAAATCTTAATATCATAGCAAATCTATTATAAATATGCATTGTTTTATGATCTTAAGATGCACTGGTGTTTTTCAATTAATTAAGAGGGCTCATTTTGTAAAATTGCTTTAGATCTATTTATAAATCTGGCAATTTCATATTTAGAGCTGTAGATTCTAAATTTAAGTTTTCAATCTTCTGCTATCATTCGATCATCAGATCTGAGATCGCATTGAATCAATTGTTTTAAGATATGGACCATATGGAGGACTGTATTGTGGTATGTATCCTAGAATGTATTGAGGACCATATCCAGGCTTTCCTGTGGACGAATACCATTACGTTTTGGAGGACCATAATGAGGACTGTAACAAGAACCGAATCATGGATCGTACCTAAATTCAACATATTATTCTCGAGTACATAGTTGATTTAAGTGTGCTCCAAATCTTGAAGGACAAGAGCCCAAGAATCACTGGTACTCATGAAGAAACCCATGTGAACTGGGTTGAGTGTCTCCCCGTCACACAGATTTCTATCACCCCTTCATGCAGATTTCCAGGTAGCCTTCGAGAGTGAACCTGAATTCATCGAAAGGGATGATCGAATTGAATCTCCAAGTGTCAGATATTTGTTGACCATAGTTGCAAGAGAACCCTATGCACCTATAACCTAGAAAGATCAATATTCTTTGTTTGAACTCATGAAGATTCCACAAAACCAAGAAAATTTTATCAGAACGCTGCAAGGTAAAACTTCTCCTATATTTCATGAATCAAATTCGAGAACCAAAAGGGTAATCACAAAGGTAACTTCTCCTAAGAAAAATTCTACATCCTTAATTCAGGTTGTGACTAATGCATCCTTAACAGGTCAAAGATATAGGCCCAAAACTCCTCCTTTTCTCATCACTTTTGAAATATTCAATAGGAACATTCATAATTGCATGGTGGACTCAAGAGATTCATCTAATGCTTTGCCCCTTAAAGTCTATGAGAAGCTTAAGATCAAACCTAAAGCCTCTAACATTTGGATTATCCGGTTAGACATAAATAAAGTTAAGGTGGTTGGAGAATTAAAAATAGTTTTGATTAGGATGTCTACTAACCCGAAAGTTCATCAAACCATAGATATAATAGTAGTGGACATTCCCGATAACTATGGAATTCTCTTAAGTTGAGATTTGATGACCATGTTAAACAAATACTTTTCTACTGAATGGTCCCATCTATGTCTCCCATTCAATCATTGATCTAGGTGGATATAGGTGGACACCCACCTTGTCCGGCTGGCTCAAAACAATTTTTTGGCAATTTTGGCAATTTACTATTTTTAGCAGTTTTCAACTTCCAAGGCCATTTTGAGGGCCTAAATGAAGGTTTTTCGGGATCAACCCAACTCAATGATAGCCAAAATCCTGATTGAGGCCCCAAAATGAATATCCTCGATGATACCTTTCCAACGGGCTATCATACACCTAAAACAAAGATCATATGAAAACGTTACGACCCTGGGAAGTTAATATATTAACTTACCCAAACGGGGCCCACATGACTTTTGGTGCTTCATATCCTAGGGTTAGGTATATGGATTTATAGGGTTTTGTACATTCTTGTTTATTGTAAAAAGGCCTTTAGAGCCTCATTTTAATCATCTTCTTGTGAATGTGAGTAGCCGCCACATCTCTTCTCAGAAATAAGCTGCCATCATTCTAAAGAGTCTTTCACTCTGTATTTTGACAGTCTTTGTACATTTCTTTCATTAATATAATTTGAGTATTACTGTATATCTATGTTTATGGTTGCATCTCTGATACATTTCTGTTGTATCATTGAATATCTGTGATATCTTTGTGCATTTCTTTATTATATCTCCACTCTCATTTCGTGCCGAAAATAATCTGGATCAGTGGTATCAGAGCATGTTGTTCTTGATCATTTTTTTCAGTGCATGTCCCTGCCGAGGTCTGAGTATAGAAAGTTGGGTCTCGAGCTTGTCTCTCTTGAGGAAAATCTCTCTTGCACACCCAAGAAGCCCTCAATGGTAGAAGAAAAGAAAAACAACGAAGCAAACGATCTTATAAGTTTGTTGCTCGAGCAAGCTCTCACGTGACAGAGGGACGAAATGATGGAGAATGTTTCCCACATCCTTCAATGCCTCTTGATATCATCAAGCACATATTCATCAAGCAACCACTTTGGATGCACCTTGCCTTTTAAGGTATAGGTCAATTTTGATATTCCTATATTTGAAGGTCAAATAGATGCGGATGCCCTAGATAAATGGTTAAACCTGCTAGAAGGTTATTTCTCTATTCACAATTTTTCTGAAAGAGAAAAGATAACCTTCGCACTCCTTAAATCTCTCCCCCATGTCAAACATTGGTGGGAAACTTACTGGGAGAAAATTTCCACAGAAGAGTCTGGAATATATGGGGCCGAGCCCACTTGGGATTTTTTTGTGGATGCAGTAAAGGAACAATATTACCCTGTTGGCAACTATTAGGACCAGTAAATGAGATAGACAACACTGTAGCAAGAGAGGGGCCAAGAAGTTCCAGAGTTCACCAATACCATCCATACCTTGAGCACCAAGTATGACATTTGGTTCTGAATTATCGTGGGGCTCTACATAGATACATCCAAACTGAAATGGATTTTTTGGACATATCATCACTCGGTGCTGCCTATCGATATGCTGTTAAAATCGAGTAGAAATTTAAGCACCAGAACAAACAGGATTTAAAGTCTACAAATCCGCAACAACAAAAGTATGATAGAGATAACCCTAACAAATAGTTTCCCGAAAACCAGTCCAAGCCATAGGAAAAGAAGGGTCACGGGAAGACAAAGAAGGACACCAGAAAATGGTACGATTTCGACAAAATCCCTTGGAACAACACCGATGAATTTCATTCAAAATAATAATTGGTGGTTGAGATCAAAGACAAGGAGTCGAACCCTGATTCAGAATCTAATTCTGAAAATATTGGTAAAGGACAGATCATTGATGCATACCCCACTGCTATTGTTGCGAACATGACAATTCAACCAAAAGAACCAATAGATCTCGAAGAGGGGGAGCACCTTTTTCATTCAAAAATGTGGGTGAAGGGGACCCCGCTACATTTTATTGTTGATAGAGGAAGACAGAAGAACTTCATCTCAACAGAGGTCGTCAAATAGTTAGGATTGTCGACGACACCACACCCACAGCCATACAACATCGGGTGGCTTTGCCAAGGATGAGATCTTCATGTTAGCCAGCAATGTTGATTGTCATATGAAATCCAACCCTTCAAGGATGAGGTATTATGTGATTTTTCCCCACTGGATGTCTGTGATGTTCTCTTGGGCTAGCCATATATGTGGAAGCGCCATGTTTTTTATGAGTCTCGACCCCGTAGTGTCATTGTTACTTTGGGGGGTCATCTCTACAGAATACCAAAGGTAGCTTTGACTACTGTTCCACCTAAAAAGTGTCGCAGGGTAGTATCTCATACTGCAAAATTTAGCTTCTTCACAATCTGTTCAAAAGAAGAACAGAAGGATACTGCAACCACTATAGCCTCACCCCAAACACCTTTTATCCAACAGAAGAAAGTTGACAAGGCTGCAAAAAAGAAAAAATATTCCTTCTTCACATTGTACTCTCATGTATCTCAACTTGTTGAACAACCTCAGCCTCAACAAGTTCGTGACAGACTTCCACAAACTGAGCAACGCGGCGTCTCTAGCAAGGCAAACAACTCACCAATATTCAAATTAAGAAAACACTTTTTCCTCTCCCCCAGGCACTCAACGCAATGGATACAAATTATTCCTAGGGATGGAGGATTGATCCAGGTGGATATTGGTGGCCACCCACCTTGTCTGACTGGCTCAAAATAGTTTTCTGGCAATTTTGGCAATTTACTATTTTTAGCAGTTTTTAACTTCAAGGGCCATTTTGAGGACCTAAATGAAGGATTTTTAGGATATACCCAACTCAATGATGTCCAAAGGAATGATTGATGACCCAAAATGAATATCCTCGGTGATACCTTTCCAAAGGGCTATCATATGCCTAAAAGGGAGAAAGTATGCAAAAGTTACGAACTCGGGAAGTTAATGTACTAACTTACCCAGATGGGGCCCACATGACTTTTGGTGCTTCATCTTCTAGGGTTAGGTTTTTGGATGTCTATGGTTTTTGACATTTTTTTTATTGTAAAAAGGCCTTCAGAGCCTCATTGTAATCATCTTCTTATGAATGTGAGTAGCCATCACATCTCTTCTCAAAGATATGCTGCCACCATTCTAGCGAGTCTTTCACTCTGTATTTTTACAGTCTCTATACATTTCTTTCATTAATAGAAATCGAGTATTACTGTATATTTGTGTTTATGATTGCATCTCTGATACATTTCTATTATATCATTGAATATCTGTGATATCTCTGTGCATTTCTTTATTATATCTCCGCTCTCATTTCGTGCCGAAAATAATCCAGATCAGTGGTATCAGAGAAGGTTTTTCTTGATCATTTTTTTAAGTGCATGTGCCCGACGAGGTCTGAGTATAGCAAGTTGGGTCTCAAGATTTTCTCTCTTGAGGACAATCTCTCTCACACACCCAAGAAACCCTCAATGGTGGAAGAAAAGAAAAATAGTAGAGAAGATGATCCTATAAGTTTGTTGCTTGAGTAAGTTCTCACGTGACAGAGGGATGAAATGATGGAGAATTTTTCCCACATCCTTCAATGCCTCCCGATAGAATTAGGCACATATTAATCAACAGATCACTTTGGAGGAACCTCTCCTTTTAAGGTATAGGTCAATTTTGGTATTCCTATATTTGAAGGTCAAATAGATGCGGATGCCCTAGATAAATGGTTAAACTTGGTAGAAGGTTATTTCTCTGTTCACAATTTTTCCAATAGAGAAAAGATCACCTTCACACTCCTTAAATCTCTCCCCCATGTCAAACATTGGTGGGAAACTTACTGGGGGAAAAGTTCCACAGAAGAGTCTGAAATATATGGGGCCAATTCCACTTGGGATTTTTTTGTGGATGGAGTAAAGGAACAGTATTACCCTGTTGGCAACTATGAGGACCAGTACATGAGATGGACCACACTGCGGCAATAGAGTGGCCAATCTGTTTCGGAGTTCACCAATACCTTCCATACCTTGTGCACCAAGTTGGGTATCAAAAACTCCAAATGACATTTGGTTCTGAAATACCGTGGGGCTCTACATAGATACATCCAAACTGAAATGGATTTTCTAGACATATCATCACTTAGTGTTGCCCATCAATATGTTGTTAAAATCGAGTAGAAATTTAAGCACTAGAACAAAAGGGAATTCAGGTCTGCAAATCCGTAAGAACCAAAGTATGACAAAGACAACCCTAACAAACAGTCTCCCGAAAACCAATCCAAGCCAAAGGAAAAGAAGGGTCACGGGAAGAAAAAGAGGGAAACCAGAAAATGGTGTGATTTACACAAAATCCCCTGGCACAACACTGATGAGTGTGGATCAAAACAATCATTGGTGGTCGAGATCAAAGACAAGGAGTTGAACCATGATTCAGAATATGATTCTGAAAATACTGGTAAAGGATATATCATTGACGTAGAACCCACTGCTATTGTTGTGACCGCAACAATTCAACCAAAAGAACCAATAGATCCTGAAGAGGGGGAGTTCCTTTTTCATTCACAAATGTGGGTGAAGGGGACCCTACTGAATTTTATTGTTGATAGCGGAAGCTAGAAGAACCTCATCTCAGCAAAGGTCGTCAAACAATTGGGATTGTCGATGACACCACACCGGTAGCCATACAACATCAGGTTGCTTCACCAAGGACAGGATCTCCATGTCATCCAACAATGTCGATTGTTATATGACATCCAAACCTTCAAGGACGAGGTATTATGTGATTTTTCCCCACTGGATGTCTGTGATGTTCTCTTGGGCCAACCATATATGTGGAAGCGCCATGTTTTTTATGAGTCTCGACCTCATCATGTCATTGTTACTTTGGGGGGTCATCTCTATAGAATACCAGAGGTAGTTTCGACTATTGTTCCACCTAAAAAGTGTTGCAAGGTAGTATTTCATACTACAAAATTGATCTTCTTCACAATCTGTTCAAAAGAATAATAGAAGGACACTGCAACCACTAGAGCCTCGCCCCAAGCACCTTCTATCCAACAGAAGAAAGTCAACAAGACTGCAAAATAGCACAAAGATTCCTTATGCACATCGTCTTCTCATGTATATCGACTTGTTGAATAGCCTCAGCCTCAATAGGTTCGTGACAGACTTCCACAAACTGAGCAGTGCGATGTCTCCAGCAAGGCAAGTAGCTCACCAAGATTTAAGTTAAGCAAATGCTTTTTCCTGTCCCCTGGGCACTCAACGCAATGGAGAACATTGTTTTCTAAGGAGAGAGGATTGACCCAGGTGGATATCAGTGGCCACCCACCTTGTCTAACTGGCTCAAAACAATTTTCTGGTAATTTGGGCAATTTACTATTTTTAGTAGTTTTTAACTTCCAGAGCCATTTTGAGGGCCTAAATAATTTTTTTTTGGGATCGACCCAAATGAATGATAGTCGAATGCATGATTGACACCCCAAAATGAATCTCCACGATCATACCTTTCCAATGGGCTATCATACACCTAAAACGGATATTGTATGCAAAAGTTACAACCTCGAGAAGTTAATGTACTAACTTACCCAAATGGGGCCCACATGACTTTTGGTGCTTCATCTCCTATGGTTAGGTTTTTGGATGTATAGGGTTTTTGACATTCCTATTTATTGTAAAAATTCCTTCAGAGCCTCATTGTAATCATCTTCTTGCAAATGCGAGTAGTCATCACATCTCTTCTCAGAGATAAACTGCCACCATTCTAGCGAGTCTTTCACTCTATATTTTTACAGTCTCTGTACATTTATTTAATTAATAAAAATCAAGTATTACTGTATATCTATTTTTTTGGTTGCATGTCTGATACATTTCCATTATATCATTGAATATCTGCGATATCTGTGTGCATTTCTTTACTATATCTCTGCTCTCATTTCGTGCCAAAAATAATCTGGATCAGTGGTATCAGACAAGGTTGTTCTTGATCATTTTTTTTAGTGCATGTCCCCGACGAGGTCCGAGTATACCAAGTTGGGTCTATATCTTGTCTCTCTGGAGTAAAATCTCTCTCACACACCCAAGAAACCCTCAATGGCGGAAGAAAAGAAAAACAATGGAGCATACGATCCTATAAGTCTATTGCTTGAGCAGGCTCTCACGCGACAGAGGGATGAAATGATGGAGAATTTTTCCCACATCCTTCAATGCCTCCTAATAGCATAAAGAACATATTCATCAAGCAACCACTTTGAAGGCACCTCTCCTTTTAAGGTACAGGTCAATTTTGATATTCCTATATTTGAAAGTCAAATAGATGCGGATGCCCTAGATATATGGTTAAACCTGCTAGAAGGTTATTTCTCTATTCACAATTTTTCCGACAGAGAAAAGATCACCTTCGCACTCCTTAAAGATCTCCCCCATGTCAAATATTGGTGGGAAACTTACTAGGATCAAAGTTCCACAAAAGAGTCTGGAATATATGGGGCCGAGCCCACTTGGGATTTTTTTATGGATGTGGTAAAGGAACAGTATTTCCCTGTTGGAAACTATGAGGACCAATACATGAGAGGGTCCAATAAGTTCTAGATTTCACCAATACCTTCCATACCTTGTGCACCAAGTTGAGTATCAAAGACTCCCAATCACATTTGGTTCTGAAATACTATGGGACTCTACACAGATACATCCAAATTGAAATGGATTTTTAGGACATCTCATCACTTGGTGTTGCCTATCGATATGTTGTTACAATCGAGAAGAAATTTAAGCACCAGGACAAATAGGAGTTTGGGTCTGCAAATCCACAACAAGAAAAGTATGAAAAATTCAACCCTAAAAAATAGTTTCCCGAAAACCAGTCCAAGACACAGGAAAATAAGGGTCATGGGAAGACAAAGAAAGACACCGGAAAATTGCATGATTTCCACAAAATCCCTTGGCACAACATCGATGAATGTCTCTCAAAACAATCATTAGTGGTCGAGATCAAAGACAAGGAGCCGAACCCTGATTCAGAATTTGATTCTTAAAATACTAGTAAATGACAAATCATTGACGCAGACCCCACTGCTATTGTTGCGACTGTGACAATTCAACTAGAAGAACCAATAGATCCTAAAGAAGGGGAGCTCCTTTTTCATTCACAAATGTGGGTGAAGGGGACCCCACTGCATTTTATTGTTGATAACGGAAGTGAGAAGAACCTCATCTTAGGAGAGGTTGTCAAACAGTTGGGATTGTCGACGACACCACACCCGTAGCCATACAACATCGGGTGGCTTCACCAAAGATGAGATCTTTGTGTCAGCCAACAATGTCTATTGTCATATGGCATCCATCCCTTCAAGGATGAGGTATTATGTGATGTTTCTCCACTATATGTCTTTGAGGTTCTCTTTGGCCAACCATATATGTGGAAGTGCCATGTTGTTTATGAGTCTCGACCCCATAGTGTCATTGTTACTTTGGGGGGTCATCTCTACAGAATACCAGAGGTAGTTCTGACTACTGTTCCACTTAAAAAGTGTCGCAAGGTAGTATCTCATACTCCAAAATTTAGCTTCTTCACAATCTGTTCAAAAGAAGAATAGAAGGACACTGCAACCACTACAGCCTCGCCCCAAGCACCTTCTATCCAACAGAAGAAAGTCGAAAAGGCTGTAGAAAAGAGAAAATATTCCTTCTACACACCATCCTCTCATGTATCTCGACTTGTTGAATAGCCTCAACCTCAACAGGTTCGTGATAGAATTCCACAAACTGAGCAACACAACGTCTCCAACAAGGCAAGCAACTCACCAAGATTCAAATTAAGAAAATGTTTTTTCCTCTCCCACGGAAAATCAATGCAATGGAGACAATTGCTTCCTAAGGAGGGAGGATTGATCTAGGTTCATATCGGTGGCCACCCACCTTATCCGACTATCTCAAAACAATTTTCTGGCAATTTTGGCAATTTACTATTTTTAGCAGTTTTTAACTTCTAGGGCCATTTTGAAGGCCTAAATGAATGTTTTTTGGGATCGACCCAAATCAATGATATACAAAGCCATTATTGAGGACCCAAAATGAATATCCTCGATGGTACCTTTCCAATGGGCTATCATACGCCTAAAACAGAGATCGTATACAAATGTTACGACCCCGGGAAGTTAATGTACTAACATACCCAAATGGGGCCCGCATGACGTTTGGTGCTTTGTCTCCTAGGGTTAGGTTTTTGGATGTCTAGGGTTTTTGAAATTCATGTTTATTGTAAAAAGTCCTTCAGAGCCTCATTGTAATCATCTTCTTGCAAATGCAAGTAGCTGTCACATCTCTTCTCAAAGATAAGCTGGCACCAAAGAATCCGAACGACATTTGGTTCTGAAATACTGTGGGGCTCTACATAGATACATCCAAAATGAAATGGATTTTTTGGACATCTCATCACTTGGTTCTTCCTATCAATATGTTGTTAAAATTGAGCAGAAATTTTAGCACTAGAACAAACGAGAATTCAGGTCTGCAAATCCGCAACAACCAAAGTATGACAAAGACAACCCTAACAAAAAGTCTCCCGAAAACCACTCCAAGCCACAGGAAAAGAAGGGTCACAGGAAGACAAAGAAGGACACTCAAAAATAGTGCGATTTCCACAAAATTCCCAGGCACAACACCGATGAATATCGCTCAAAACAATCATTGGTGGCCGAGATCAAAGACAAGGAGCCAAACATTGATTCAAACTTTGATTCTGAAAATACTAGTAAAGAACATATCATTGACGCAGACCCCACTGCTATTGTTGCGACCACGAAAATTCAACCAGAAGAACCAACAGATCCCAAAGAGGGGGAGTGCCTTTTTCATTCACAAATGTGGGTGAAGGGGACCCCGCTGCATTTTATTGTTGATAGCAGAAGTGAGAAGAACCTTATCTTAGAAGAGGTCATCAAACAGTTGGGATTGTCGACGACGCCACACCCGCAGCCATACAACATTGGGTGGCTTCTCCAAGGATGAGATCTCTATGTCATCCAACAATGTCGATTGTCATACAACATCTAGCCCTTCAAGAATGAGGTATTATGTGATGTTGCCCCACTATATGTCTTTGAGGTTCTCTTTGGCTAGCCATATATGTGGAAGCACCATGTTGTTTATGAGTCTCGAACCCGTAGTGTCATTGTTACTTTGGGGGGTCATCTCTACAGAATACTAGAGGTGATTACTGTTCCACCTAAAAAGTGTCACAAGGTAGTATCTCATACTGCAAAATTTAGCTTCTTCACAATCTGTTCAAAAGAAGAATAGAAGGACATTGCAACCACTACAGCCTCGCCCCAAGCACCTTTTATCCAATAGAAGCAAGTTGACAAGGTTGTAGAAAAGTGAAAATATTCCTCCTGCACATTGTCCACTCATGTATCTCGACTTGTTGAATAGCCTCATCCTCAACAGGTTCGTGACAGACTTCCACAAACTGAGCAACGCGACGTCTCCAGCAAGGCAAGTAGCTCACCAAGATTCAGATTAAGAAAATGATTTTTCCTCTCCCCCGGAAACTCAACGCAATGGAGAAAATTTTTTCCTAAGGAGGGAGGATTGATCTAGGTGGATATCGGTGGCTACCCACCTTGTCTGACTGTCTCAAAACAATTTTCTAGCAATTTTGGCAATTTAATATTTTTAGCAGTTTTTAACTTCCAGGGCCATTTTGAAGGCATAAATGAAGGTTTTTTGGGATAGACCCAACTCAATGATATCCAAATCCATTATTGAGGCCCCAAAATGAATCTCCTCGATGATACCTTTCCAACGGGCTATCATACGCCTAAATCAGAGATCGTATACAAAAGTTACGACCCTGGGAAGTTAATGTACTAACTTACCCAAACGGGGCCCACATGACTTTTGGCGCTTCATCTCCTATGGTTAGGTTTTTGGATGTCTAGGGTTTTTGAAATTCATGTTTATTGTAAAAATTCATTCAAAGCCTCATTGTAATCATCTTCTTGTGAATGCGTGTAGCCGTCACATCTCTTCTAAGAGATAAGCTAACACCATTCTAGTGAGTCTTTCACTCTGTATTTTTACAGTCTCTGTACATTTATTTCATTAATATAAATTGAGTATTACTGTATATCTATGTTTATGGTTGCATCTCTAATACATTTATGTTATATCATTGAATATCTACGATATCTCTATGAATTTCTTTATTATATCTCCTCTCTCATTTCGCGCTGAAAATAATCTGGATCAGTGGTATCAGAGCAGATTGTTCTTGATCGTTTTTTTTCAGTGCATGTCCCCGACGAGGTTCAAGTATAGTAAGTTGGGTCTCGATCTTGTCTCTCTTGAGGAAAATTTCTCTCCCACACCCAAGAAATGCTCAATGGAGGAAGAAAAGAAAAACAATGGAGTAGACGATCCTATAAGTCTGTTGCTTGAGCAAGCTCTCACGTGACAGAGGGATGAAATGATGGATATTTTTTCCCACATCCTTCAACGCCTCCCGATAGCATCAGGGACATATTCATCAAGCGACCACTTTGGAGGTACCTCACCTTTTAAGGTACATTTTAATTTTTATATTCCTATATTTGAAGGTCAAATAGATGCAGATGCCCTAGATAAATGGTTAAACCTGCTAGAAGGTTATTTCTCTGTTCACAATTTTTCCAACAGAGAAAAGATCACCTTCACACTCCTTAAAGTTCTCCCCCATGTCAAAAATTGGTGGGAAACTTACTGGGAGAAAAGTTCCACAAAAGAGACTGGAACATATGGGGCCAAGCCCACTTGGGATTTTTTTGTGGATGCAGTAAAGGAATAGTATTACCCTGTTGAAAATTATAAGGACCAGTAAATGAGATGGAACACACTACGACAAGAAAGGGGCCAAGAAGTTATGTAGTTCACTAATAACTTCCATACCTTGCACACCAACTTGGGCATCAAAGACTCTGAATGAATTTGGTTTTGAAATACCATGGGGCTCTACACAAATACATCCAAACTGAAATGGATTTTATGGACATATCATCACTCAGTGTTGCCTATCGATATGCTGTTGAAATTGAGTAGAAATTCAAGAACCAGAAAAAATGGGAGTTTGGGTCTACAAATCCACAACTACCAAAGTATGACAAGGATAACACTAACAAACAGTCTCCCGAAAACCATTCCAAGCCATAGGAAAAGAAGGGTCATGGGAAGACAAAGAAGGACACCGAAAAATGGTGAGATTTTCACAAAATCCCCTGGCACAACACCAATGAATGTCACTCAAAACAATCATTGGTGTCCGATATCAAATTCAAGGAGTCGAACCCTGATTCAGAATCTGATTCTAAAAATATTGGTAAAGGACAGATCATTGATGCATACCCCACTGCTATTGTTTCAACTACAACAATTCAACCAGAACAACCAACAGATCCCGAAGAGGGGGAGCACCTTTTTCATTCACAAATGTTGGTGAAGGGGACCCCGCTGCATTTTATTGTTGATAGCGGAATCCAGAAGAACCTCATCTCAACAAAGGTCATCAAACTGTTGGGATTGTTTATGACACCACACCCACAGATATACAACATCGGGTGGCTTCACCAAGGATGAGATCTCCGTGTCATCCAGCAATGTCGATTGCCATATGACATCCATCCCTTCAAGGACGAGGGATTATGTGAGGTTTCCCCACTGGATGTCTGTGATGTTCTCTTGGGCCAGCCATATATGTGGAAGCGCCATGTTGTTTATGAGTCTCGACCCTGTAGTGTCATTTTTACTTTGGGGGGTCATCTCTACAGAATACTAGAGGTAGTTTCGAATATTGTTCCACCTAAAAAGTGCCAAAAGGTAGTATCTCATACTACAAAATTTAGCTTCTTCACAATCTGTTCAGAAAAAAAACAGAAGGACACTACAACCACTACAGCCTCACCACAAGCACCTTCTATACAAGAGAAGCAAGTTGATAAGGCTGCAGAAACGTGAAAAGATTCCTTCTGCACATTGTCCTCTCATGTATCTCAACTTGTTGAACAGCCTTAGCCTTAACAAGTTCGTGACAGACTTCCACAAACTGAGCAACACGACGTCTCTAGCAAGGCAAGCATCTCACCAAGATTCAGATTAAGCATATGTTTTTTCGTCTCCCCCGGGAACTCAACGCAATGGATACCATTTCTTTCTAAGGAGGTAGGATTGATCTAGGTGGATATCGATGGCCATCCACCTTGTCCGACTAGCTCAAAACAATTTTCTTGCAATTTTTGCAAGTTACTATTTTTAGCAGTTTTTAACTTCGAGGGCCATTTTGAGGGCCTAAATCAAGGTTTTTCAGGATCTACCGAACTCAATGATAGTTTAAGGCATGATTGAGACCCCAAAATAAATTTTCTCAATGATACCTTTCCAATGGGCTATCATACGCCTAATACGAAGATCGTATGCAAAAGTTACGACCTCAGGAAGTTAATGTACTAACTTACCCAAACGGGGCCTACATGACTTTTGGCACTTCATCTCCTAGGGTTAGGTTTTTGGATGTCTAAGTTTTTTTACATTTTTGTTTATTGTAAAAATGCCTTCATAGCCTCATCGTAATCATCTTCTTGCGAATGGGAGTAGCCGTCGCATCTCTTCTCGGAGATAAGATGCCACCATTCTAGCGAGTCTTTCACTCTGTATTTTTATAGTCTCTATACATTTCTTTCATTAATAGAAATCGAGTATTACTGTATATCTATGTTTATGGTTGCATCTCTAATACATTTATGTTATATCATTGAATATCTGCGATATCTTTATGCATTTATTTATTATATCTCCGCTCTCATTTCATGTCGAAAATAATCTGGATCAGTGCTATCAGAGCAGGCTATTCTTGATTGTTTTTTTCAATGCATGTCCCCAACGAGGTCCGAGTATATAAATTTTGGTCTCGAGCTTGTCTCTCTTGACGACAATCACTCTCACACACCCAAGAAACCCTCAATGGCGGAAGAAAAAAAAAATGATGGAGCAGATGATCCTATAAGTCTGTTGCTTGAGCAAGCTCTCACGCGACAGAGGGACAAAATGATGGATAATTTTTCCCACATCCTTCAATGCCTCCCGATATCATCAAGCACATATTCATCAAGTGACCACTTTGAAGGCACCTCGCCTCTTAAGGTACAAGTTAATTTTGATATTCCTATATTTGAAGGTCAAATAGATGCGGATGCCCTAGATAAATGCTTAAACCTGCTAGAAGGTTATTTCTCTGTTCACAATTTTTTCGACAGAGAAAAGATCACCTTCACACTTCTCAAAGCTCTCCCCCATATCAAACATTGGTGGGAAACTTACTAGGAGAAAAGTTCCACAGAAGAGTCTGGAATATATAGGCCCGAGCCCACTTAGGATTTTTTGGTGGATGTGGTAAAGGAACAATATTACCGTGTTGGAAACTATGAGGACCAGTACATGAGATGGACCACACTGTGGCAAGAGAGGAGCCAAGAAGTTATGGATTTCACCAATACCTTCAATATGTTGCACACTAAGTTGGGAATCAAATACTCTGAATGACATTTGGTTTTGAAATACCGTGGGGCTCTACACAAATACATCCAAACTGAAATGGATTTTCTAGACATCTCATCACTCAGTGTTTCTTATCGATATGTTGTTAAAATCGAGAAGAAATTTAAGCACCAGAATAAATGGGATTTAGAGTCTGCAAATCCGCAACAACCAAAGTATGAAAAAGACAACCCTAACAAAATGTCTTTCGAAAACCAGTCCAAGCCACAAGAAAAGAATGGTCACAGGAAGACAAAGAAGGACATCGAAAAATGGTGCGATTTCCACAAAATCCCCTGGCACAACACCAATGAATTTTGCTCAAAACAATCATTGGTGGTCGAGAACAAAGATAAGGAGCTGAACCCTAATTCGGAATCTGATTTTGAAAATACTGGTAAAGGATAGATCATTGACGCAGACACCACTGATCTTGAAGAGGGGGAGTGCCTTTTTCATTCACAAATGTGGGTGAAGGGGACCCCACTGCATTTTATTGTTGATAGCGAAAGCCAGAAGAACCTCATCTTAGCAGAGGTCGTCAAATAGTTGGGATTTTCAATGACACCACACCCGTAGCCATACAACATCGGGTGGCTTTTCCAAGGATGATATCTCCATGTCAGCCAGCAATGTCGATTGTCATACGACATCCAGCCCTTCAAGGATGAGGTATTATGTGATGTTTCCCCATTGGATGCTTGTGATGTTCTCTTGGGCCAGCCATATATGTGGAAGCATCATGTTGTTTATGAGTCTCAACCCCATAGTGTCATTGTTACTTTGGTGGGTCATCTCTACAGAATACCATAGGTAGTTCTGACTGTTGTTCAACCTAAAAAGTGCCGCAAGGTAGTATCTCATACTGCAAAGTTTAGTTTCTTCACAATCTGTTCAAAAGAATAGAAGGACACTGCAACCACTAAAGCCTCACCCCAAGCACCTTATATCCAACAGAAACAAGTCGAAAAGACTACAACAAAGTGAAAAGTTTCATTCTGCACATCTTCCTCTCATGTATCTCAACTTGTTGAACAACCTCAGCCTCAACAGGTTCGTGACAGACTTCCACAAACTGAGCAGCGCGACGTCTCCAGCAAGGCAAGCAGCTCACCAAGATTCATATTAAGAAAACACTTTTTCCTTTCCCCTGAGCACTCAATGCAATGGATACCATTGCTTCCTAATGAGGGAGGATTGATCCAGGTGGATATCAGTGGCCACCCACCATTTTCGACTGGCTCAAAACAATTTTCTGGCAATTTTGGCAATTTAATATTTTTAGTAGTTTTTAACTTCCATGGCCATTTTGAGGGCCTAAATGAAGGTTTTTCGGGATCGAAACTACTCAATGATATCCAAAGGAATGATTGAGTCCCCAAAATGAATATCCTCGATGATAACTTTCCAATGGGTTATCATACACCTAAAACAAAGATCATATGCAGAAGTGACAAACCTAGGAAGTTAATGTACTAACTTACCCAAACGGGGCCCACACAAATTTTGGCACTTCATCTCCTACGGTTATGTTTTTGGATGTCTATGGTTTTTGACATTCCTATTTATTGTAAAAAGGCCTTTAGATTCTCATTGTAATCATCTTCTTGCAAATGCGAGTAGCTGTCACATTTCTTCTCAGAGATAAGCTACCACCATTCTAGCGAGTCTTTCACTCTGTATTTTTACAGTCTCTGTACATTTCTTTCATTAATAGAAATTGAGTATTTCTGTATATCTGTTTTTATGGTTGCATCTCCGATACATTTCTGTTATATCATTGAATATCTGTGATATCTATGTGCATTTCTTTATTATATTTCCGCTCTCATTTCGTGCCAAAAATAATCTGAATCAGTGGTATCAGAGCACGTTGTTCTTGATTGTTTTTTTTAGTGCATGTCTCCGATGAGGTCCTAGTATAGTAATTTGTGTCTCAAGCTTGTCTCTCTTGAGGAAAATCTCTCTTGCACACCTAAGAAACCCTCAATGGCGGAAGAAAATAAAAATGGCAGAGAAAACAATCCTATAAGTCTGTTGCTTGAGCAAGCTCTCATGCGACAATGGGATGAAATGATGGAGAATTTTTCCCATATCCTTCAATGCCTCCCAATAGCATCATGCGCATCTTCATCAAGTGACCACTTTGGAGGCACCTCTCCTTTTAAGGTACAGGTCAATTTTGATATTCCCATATTTGAAGGTCAAATAGATGCGGATGCCCTAGATAAATGGTTAAAGCTAGTAGAAGGTTATCTATCTATTAACAATTTTTCCGATAGAGAAAAGATCACTTTCACACTCCTTAAATCTCTCCCCCATGTCAAACATTGGTGAGAAACTTACTGGGAGAAAACTTCCATAGAAGAGTCTGGAATATATGGGTTCAAGCCCACTTGGGAATTTTCTGTGGATGTGTTAAAGGAGCAGTATTAACCTATTGGCAACTATGAGGTCCAGTACATGAGATGGACCACACCGCAACAAGAGAGGGGCCAAGTAGTTCTGGAGTTCACCAATGCCTTCCATACCTTGTGCACCAAGTTGGGTATCAAAGACTCCAAATGACATTTGGTTTTGAAATACTGTGGGTCTCTACACAGATACATCCAAACTAAAATGGATTTTCTTGACATCTCATCACCTGGTGTTGCCTATCGATATGTTGTTAAAATCGAGCAGAAATTTAAGCACCAGAACAAATGGGAGTTTGGGTCTACAAATCTACAACAAAAAAAGTATGACAAAGACAACCCTAACAAACAGTCTCCCGAAAACCATTCCAAGCCATAGGAGAAGAAGGGTCACACGAAGACAAAGAAGGACACCAGAAAATGGTGCGATTTCAACAAAATCCCTTGGCACAACACTGATCAATGTCACTCAAAAAAATCATTGGTGGCCGAGATCAAAGACAAGGAGTCGAGCCCTGATTCAGAATCTGATTTTGAAAATACTGGTAAAGGACAGATCATTGATGCAGATCCCACTACTATTTTTACGACCGCCACAATTCAACTAGAAGAACCAACAATTCCTGAAGAGGGGGAGCACCTTTTTCATTCACAAATGTAGGTGAAGGGTGTTATCATTGAAATTTCGTCCGCACATGGCGACAAGAACTCCGCATCGTCAAAATAGCAATGAATTCATTCATGTTACTGAATTAATTTCACAGCATTCCAGAAGGGTCAAAAACTATACAAAGTAACCAAAAATTGAAGGACGCTTCACAGTAGTTTGGTGCGCGTGCACATGCGCAGGACAAGAACGTACTCTGCGCGCATGCGCGCACAACATGCGGCTTTCAACGACAAAACCCATGCACCTGCTAAAACGACGCATTTATGAATTGGCCGGCCTCTCAACCACTTACAGACCAGCTCCCAATCTGATTTGACTCCCAAATCCGAGTTGAATCCGTAGGGTAGGCGGGTTAATGACCTAATGAAGCCCTAAAGAGCCCCTTTTCACACTTTGAAGAGGTTACATAATCTCCCGAGGATCTGCTATAAAAATCGGTGAAGATACATTGTTTTCACAAGGAATTTTTCAGGCATTGTTATGCTGCTAAGATTGTTAAGGACCCATTCTTTAACGATAACACATTGGCAACATTGTTCGGAGTTCTTTCACTGTCATACTCAGTTCTTCTCATTGTAAGGAAAGAAAAATTTGTGAGGGCCTCAAGAGCCTTCTGTTGGGGGAAGAAGGAACCACAGTTCTCTTCCTTCATCGTGCTCCGATTTCATCAATTGACCAGCTCAAAACCATTGGTGACATCTGTCTTTTTTCTTTTGGTGTTTGTTGTTTCTTTTCACAGTTTTAATTTGTTTTCAGATGATATTATCTTGTAGTTTGTTCTGTATTCTCTAACCTTTCCTTCCACAGCTGTCATGCCCTAGAAGACCCAACAGGTCATGTAAGCACCCTTGATTTGCTCACCAGGTGACAAATTGGGTGCAAACAGACTGGCGACTCCGCTGGGGAGTTAGGTATCAATCCTTCCCTCATTTGGGTTTATTTTTCTTTCCTTTTGGTTTTATTAACTTGCAGGGACACAAACCGGCCTCTGCCAACCTGCTAACCAGTCAATTCACAGGAGAATTGAGGGAAATCCATCCAGATTTTCTTTCTCGGTCACTTGTCACCGGTGCGCGGGTATTTCACCCCACAGACGCACATCTTGCGCGCATGTGCCTGCACAACATTCTACCTCTACGCACATGCGCTTTAGTTCTCAACACTTCCAGCGCGCAGGCACCATATGCGCCTATGTCCACACTGGAGGCTACGCATCTGAAATAAATTTCACATTGTAAGGTTTTTGATGTGGGGAAAGTCATTTTCCTTCTCAAGAATGATGTTATGCATGCTCTAAATACTGCACCACTTATACCCCGCAACTTATAAAGGGGATAGTCAAACAAACATAATCACTTAGGTGGATAAAAATCATTTTCCTTTATTTGCTTTTTGCCACACAGAGGGCTTTCTTTGATTTATAATCTAAGGAACACATCAATTTTAATGACATCTAAATCACATTTGGGACTAGAAGTTGGAGTAGCAATCCTTGAGTATGCTCTTCTCTTGCGCAATCAAGCGATCTTGACAATCAGAAAGAGATTGTGAAAACAATCTCATCTCCCTTAACAGAATTTCAAAACTTTTAGGAGAGGACAACGGCCCTTTCAGGACCCCTCTTAGCTTCATTTTTCAAACACATTCTTGTAACGGGCCCATACATGCCCACATGTCAACAAAGCTAGAATAGTGTTTTGAATTTCTTCTTTCTTCGATCAAAAAACTAGGAGAGTTTAAAGTTTTGTAACGGGCCCACACATGCCCACATGTTCAATCTAGGATAGTTTCATGCTTTTTCTATATTAACTCAGACATAGGGAGTTAAAGGATAGTAATGGACCACATTTCCACATGCTAGTTTCCTAGGGATTTTAAAATTCCGCAAGGTTGTGCCAATGACATCTAGCTAAATAGGTAATCACACTCTTGTAAGGACTAAGCGAAGTCCACATGCAGCAAGGTGACATCTAAATAACTAAAACTTGGTACACTTTCACTCACACACAAAAGTCACTTGTTCACTCACATAGCCTCTTCTCAAAATGTGGAGGTCTAAGTAGGTTTCCTCCAAAGGGATTCTGAAAACACCCCATCTTTTCTTGATAGGACTATCCACTCCCACTTTTAATCAAACGAGGTTGGTTCTCACCCCCAGCCTCACAAAACAACTTCATCTAAAATCTTTCTAACAACTCACTAAGTTGTCCTCCACAGGAGGCGCCAAAAGAAAATTTTAGTCTAGGTATGATTTCGGGGGTAGGCATCCAAATAACCCCCCGTTATCTGGTTCTCACACTTTCAAACATAGAAGTTGACGAATAGGGAACTTTCAAATCCTCCAAGTCCAGTGTTCCAATCACC
>JZKD02S0367132.1:248869-260258 GCA_000966675.3 Picea glauca
CACAGGGTGAAACACCATTGCTCCCTGCTGTCGTTGGCCCCCATAACATTCGACGCCAACACTCTCTCATGTTATGGTGGGTCTTACTTTGCGACTATTTCAGTTATTTTTGTCATTTGTCGAAGACCTCTGAACTTGGTAGGGCCATCAATGACCACATCATCATCGCTACTTATTACCGCGATCATTGCCTATTATTCATAGTATGTTCCTTTGTAGAATTGTCTTCTGCCTTTATCATTACCGCCCCCAAGGGTGCTGCAATTGTCTACACCAACACGTTCGTCATCTTTTTTCAGAGTTACATAAAAACGAGCATGGGGCATGCCCGCCTCGTTTGTACACAGTTGTATATTTTTTCTGCACATCTCTCAGAAGGTCGAGATACCGGTTCCTTTTTTCTCCAACGGATCGCTCCGAACGGTCCCACTATTGCTTTCCCTTACAACAACATTCTCAGTAGAAGAAACATTGATGGATTTCGGCTATACATATGCTCCTAACCTCATCCATCAGGGGGCATCTGTTATCAATGAAATTTTGTCCGCACATGGCGACAAGAACTCCGCATCGTCAAAACAACAATGAAGTCATTCATGGCACTGAATTAATTTCACAGCATTCCAGAAGGGTCAAAAACTATACAAAGTAACCAAAAATTGAAGGGCGCTTCACAGTAGTTTGGTGCGCACACACATGCGCAGGACAAGAACGTACTCTACGCGCATGCGCGCACGACGTGCGGTTGTCAATGACAAAACCCGCGCACCTGCTAAAACGATGCATTTATGAATTGGCCGACCTCTCAACCACTTACGGACTAGCTCCCAATTTGATTTGACTCCCAAATCCGAGATGAATCCGCAGGGTAGGCGGGTTAATGACCTAATGAAGCCCTAAAGAGCCCCTTTTTACACTTTGAAGAGGTTACATAATAGCCCGAGGATCTTCTATAAAAATCCGTGAAGATACATTGTTTTCGCAAGGAATTTTCAGGCATTGTTATGCTGCTAAGATTGTTAAGGACCCATTCTTTAACGATAACACATTGGCAACATCGCTGGGAGTTATTTCACTGTCATACTCAGTTCTTCTCATTGTAAGGAAAGAAAACTTTGTGAGGGCCTCAAGAGCCTTCCGTTGGGGGAAGAAGGAACCACAGTTCTCTTCCTTCATCGTGCTCTGATTTCATCAATTGACCAGCTCAAAACCATTGGTGACATCTGTCTTTTTTCTTTTGGTGTTTGTTGTTTCTTTTCATAGTTTTAATTTGTTTTCAGTCGATATTAGTTTGTAGTTTGTTCTGTATTCTCTAACCTTTCCTTCCACAGTTGTCATGCCCTGCAAGACCCAACAGGGCATGTAAGCACCCTCGATTTTCTCACCAGGTGACGAATTGGGTGCAAACAAAGGGGACCCCGCTGCATTTTATTGTTGATAGCGGAAGCCAAAAGAACCTCATCTTAGCAGAGGTCATCAAACAGTTGGGATTGTCGATGACACCACACCCGCAACCATACAACATTGGGTGGCTTCACCAAGGACGACATCTTCGTGTCATCCAACAATGTCGATTTTCATATGACATCCATCCCTTCAAGGACGAGGTATTATGTGATGTTTCCCCACTGGATGTTTGTGATGTTCTCTTGGGCCAGCCATATATGTGGAAGCGCCATGTTGTTTATGAGTCCTGACCCCGTAGTGTCATTGTTACTTTGGCGAGTCATATCTACAGAATACCAGAGGTAGTTCTAACTAGTATTCCACCTAAAAAATTCCCCAAGGTAGTATCTCATACTACAAAATTTAGCTTCTTCACAATCTACTCAAAAGAAGAACAGAAGTACATTGCAACCACTACAGCCTCACCCCAAGCACCTTCTCTCCAACAAAATAAAGTCGAAAAGGCTGCAACAAAGCACAAAGATTTCTTCTGCACACTGTCCTCTCATGTATCTCGACTTTTTGAACAATCTCAGCCTCAAGGGTTCGTGATAGACTTCCACAAACTGAGCAGCACGACATCTCCAACAAGGCAAGAAACTCACCAAGATTCATATTAAGAAAATGCTTTTTCCTCTCCCCAAGGAACTCAATGCAATGGATACCATTTCTTCCTAAGGAGGGAGGATTGATCCAGGTGGATATTGATGGCTACCCACCTTGTCTAACTAGATCAAAACAATTTTCTGGCAATTTTGGCAATTTACTATTTTTAGCAGTTTTTAACTTGCAGGGCCATTTTGAGGGCCTAAATGAAGGTTTTTTGGGATTGACCCACCTCAATTATAGTCTAAGAGTTGATTGAGGCCCCAAAATGAATCTCCTCAATGATACCTTTCCAACGGGCTATCATACGCCTAAAACGAAGATCGTATGCAAAAGTTACGAGCCTGGGAAGTTAATGTACTAACTTACCCAAACGGGGCCCACATGACTTTTGGCACTTTATCTCCTAGGGTTAGGTTTTTGGATGTTCTGACATTCCTTTTTATTGTAAAAATGCCTTCATAGCCTCATTTTAATCATCTTCTTGCGAATTCAAGTAGCCGTCACATCTCTTCTTAGAGATAAGTTGCCACCATTCTAGTGAGTCTTTCACTCTGTATTTTTAAAGTCTCTGTACATTTCTTTCATTAATAGAAATCGATTATTACTATATATTTGTGTTTATGGTTGCATCTCTGATACATTTATGTTATATCATTGAATATCTGCGATATCTCTGTGCATTTATTTGTTATATCTCTGCACTCATTTCATGCCAAAAATAATCTGGATCAGTGGTATCAGGGAAGGTTGTTCTTGATCCTTTTTTTCATTTCGATCTTTTCTCTCTTGAGGAAAATCGCTCTTTCACACCCAAGAAAACCCCAATGGCGGAAGAAAAGAAAAACAACAGAGCAAATGATCCTATAAGTCTGTTTCTTGAGAAAGCTCTCACGCGACAGAGGGACGAAATGATGGAGAAATTTTCCCACATCCTTAAACACCTCCTGATAGCATCAGGTGCATCTTCATCAATCCACCACTTTGAAGGAACCTCACCTTTTAAGATACAGGTCAATTTTGATATTCCTATATTTGAAGGTCAAATAGATGCGGATGCCCTAGATAAATGGTTAAACCTGCTAGAAGGTTATTTCTATGTTCACAATTTTTCCGACAGAGAAAAGATCACCTTTGCACTCCTTAAATCTCTCCCCCATGTCAAACATTGGTTGGAAAACTACTGGGAGAAAATTTCTACAGAAGAGTCTGGAATATATAGGGTCGAGCCCACTTGGGATTTTTTTGTGGATGCGGTAAAGGAACAGTATTACCTTGTCAGAAACTATGAGGACCAATACATGAGATGGAACACATTGTGGCAAGAGAGGGGCCAAGAAGTTCTGGAGTTCACCAATACCTTCCATACCTTATGCACCAAGTTGGGTATCAAAGACTCCGAACGACATTTGGTTCTAAAATACCATGGGGCTCTACACAGATACATCCAAACTGAAATGGATTTACTGGACATCTCATCACTCGGTGCTGCCTATCTATATGTTTTTTAAATCGAGTAGAAATATAAGCACTAGAACAAACAGGATTTTGGGTCTGCAAATCCACAACAACCAAAGTATGACAAAGACAACCCTAACAAACAGTCTCCCAAAAACAAGTCCAAGCCACAGGAAAAGAAGGGTCACGGGAAGACAAAGAAGGACACCAAAAAATGGTGCGATTTCCACAAAATACCCTGGCACAAAACTGATGAATGTCGCTCAAAAAAATAATTGGTGGTCGAGATCAAAGACAAGGAGCCGAAACTTGATCCAGAATCTGATTCTGAAAAATACTGGTAAAGGACAGATCATTGACGTAGACCCCACTGCTATTGTTGCAACTGTGAAAATTCAACCTAAAGAACCAACAGATCCCGAAGAAGGGGAGTGCCCTTTTCATTCATAAATGTGGGTGAAGGGGACCTCGCTGCATTTTATTGTTGATAGCGGAATCTAGAAGAACCTCATCTCAGTAGAGGTTGTCAAATAGTTGGGATTGTTGACAACACCACACCCGCAACCATATAACATCGGGTGGCTTTTCCAAGGACGAGATTTCTATGTCATCCATCAATGTTGATTTTCATATGGTATCCAACCCTTCAAGGACGAGGTATTATGTGATCTTTCCCCATTGGATGTATGTGATTTTCTCCTGGGCCAGTCATATATGTGGAAGCGCCATGTTGTTTATGAGTTTCGACCCCGTAGTGTCATTGTTTCTTTGGGGGATCATATCTACATAATAACATAGGTAGTTTTGACTAGTGTTCCACCAAAAAGTGTCGCAAGGTAGTATCTCATATTGCAAAATTTAGCTTATTCGCAATCTTTTCAAAAGAACAATAGAAGGACACTACAACCACTATACCCTCACCCCAAGCACCTTCTATCCAACAGAATCAAGTCAACAAGGTTGCGGAAAAGCACAAATATTCCTTCAGCACACTGTCCTCTCATGTATCTCAACTTGTTGAATAGCCTTAGCCTCAATAGGTTCGTGACAGACTTCCACAAACTAAGCAACGCGACGTCTCCAGCAAGGAAAGCAGCTCACCAATATTCAGATTAAGAAAATGATTTTTCCTCTCCCTTGGGAACTCAACACAATGGATAACATTTCTTCCTAAGGATAGAGGATTGATATAGGTGGATATCGTGGCCACCCACCTTGTCTGACTGGCTCAAAACAATTTTCTAGTAATTTTGGCAATTTACTATTTTTAGCAGTTTTTAACTTTCAGGGCCTAAATGAAGGTTTTTGGAAATTTACCCAACTCAATTATATACAAATTCATTATTAAGGCCCCAAAATGAATCTCCTCAACAATACCTTTCCAATGGGCTATCACACTCCTAAAACGGAGATCGTATGCAAAAGTTATGACCTCGGGAAGTTAATGTACTAACTTACCCAAACGAGGCCCACATGACTTTTGGTGCTTCATCTCCTAGGGTTGGGTTTTTGGATGTCTATGGTTTTTTAAATTCCTATTTATTGTAAAAAGACCTTCAGAGCCTCATTGTAATCATCTTCTTGAGAATGCGAGTATCTGTCACATCTCTTCTCAGAGATAAGCTGCCACCATTCTAGCGAGTCTTTCACTCTGTATTTTTACAGTCTCTATACATTTCTTCCATTAATAGAAATCAAGTATTACTATATATATGTGTTTATGGTTTCATCTCTAATACATTTCTATTATATCATTGAATATCTGCGATATCTCTGTGAATTTATTTATTATATCTCTGCTCTCATTTCGGGCCGAAAATAATCCGGATCAATGGTAAAATGAACCAAATCAAGATTGACAGAGAAAGGTACATGAAACACATAGTTATTGATTTGAATGATAGGAATGAACCGTTGATGTTCAACCATTCCATTCTTGGGAATTATTCTTTTGAGACATTTTTTGGGAACTTTACAGTCGAACCATTAACTCTCTTGGAATCTGATGCTAAATCTGAAATCCTTCATTGTACCCAGATTATTGAGTCGAGTTGCGATATAGATTATAAAACTAACAGTACCCCATATGTACAAACTAATGTATTTTCTAGAGATAAGTTAGAAAAATGCACTGACTCTACCAACTTTTTTAAAACCAAAAAGTATGAAAATTCAAAAATAGCAGTTGAAATAAAAAAAAAGGTGACTCTGATATGTGGACGTTATTCTTCGATGGATCAAAATATTTAGAAGGTGCAGTAGCAGGTTGTATATTATAAGACTCAAAAGGTAATAAAATGTTAATTTCATGCAGACTATAATTTCCTTGCACCAACAATACTTTCGAATACGAGGCCCTTGTACAGAGACTTATGAAGGAAGCTGACTTGAAAGAAGAAAAGATCAAGATATTTGGTGACTCTGAAATCATCGCCAGACAAGTAAGAAACACTATTCATTTCCTTTCAAGTCACCTAAAATGTTACCATTCTGAGTTCTGGGAGATAATTAAATCTTTCACCGCTTTCAATATTAACACCATTCCTGCCCCCGGGGGGCAGCTCAATTGGAAAGTGCCGTGAAAATGAAGTTCCATGAGGTTTCGAGTTCAACTCCCCCCGACTTACCTTGTGTGCCGCGTAAGGGGCATCGTGGGAACACATGGAGGTTATAGTGGTAGCAGTTGGATAACACAGCCACGTGTAACGCGAGCACGTGTCCAACTAGTTGTTGATTCCTCCAGACACACAAAAACAAAAATAATAATATTAACACCATTCCTTGGTCACTAAATTTTGACGTTGATTTGTTGAAAAATGTGGAGTCCAGATTAATACCCTAAGACATCTTGATTCCTAACTCCTTATATGTTTAACTTTTGTACAAGCCATCAATTCCAAGCAATATCGTAAGTTGGAGAGTCTTTGACAATGACCAACAAATCATCAATTTTATACACCTCAAATATACCTTCAAGGATTCTATCATAGATGAAGGCCAACATGACATGTTGATGAATATTAAGAATAATGATGATGTTGAAATAGAAAACATAGTAGGCTCATCCAAAAATATTCCCAGGAGTCTGGTCAGGTTAGAAAAACTCTACGACCTTCAAGAAAAATTCAAGAAGGTCACAAACTACAAGACCAACAACTCATACCTATAATTTGAAATAGTAAACCTGGGATCAAATTTTTCTCCTCAGAATGTCAACCTGGGAAAAAATTGTTCTCCTGAAGAAAGGCAGACATACATCAAGTCATTCAAAGAATATAAGGACATATTCGTTTGGAAATATGAGGAGCTCAAGTCATATGATACAAATATTATACATGTCATTCCCATGAAATCTCAAACAAAACATTTCCAACAAAATATGAGGAAGGTGCACCCCAATCTTGAACCTCAAGTTAAAGCAAAGCTAAATAAATTGTTGGCGGCTAGAATCATTTTTCCAGTAAGGCATACACATTGGATATCAAAATTAGTGTTGGTAAGAAAAAAGAATGGGGATATCAAGCTTTGTGTTGATTTTAGAAATGTAAACAGAGCCTCAGAAAAAGATAACTACCATGTACCTCACATGGAGCAAATTCTATAATGTGTGTCCGGATCGGAAATGCTCTCCTTGCTAGATGGATTCTCAAGATATAATCAAGTCCTAGTATCTATTGAATACCATCTTACGACAACTTTCGGAACCAAATGGGGAACATATTCCTATAGAAATATGCCTTTCGAACTGACAAACACTAGAGCCAATTTTCAACAAGCCACAGTGTTACACGTAAAAAATCCTCACTTCGACAACGTCACATTCTAATTGTCGTAAGTGTCGCACTTTTGTCGCAAGTGTCACATTCTCATGATGTAAGTGTCGCATCACGAACAAAACCATGAGAACACTTGATACAACCCCTAAAACATGTTAGAAGAAGAATCCCCATCATTTTACAGTCGGAAAAACGTGTTTTTCTATGGGAATTAGTCATCTTGGCAACTTTTGGAAGATCAATGCTCCCCTACTCATATACAAGGGCTGCTAGCGCTCTTTGTCTATCTAGAAGGGAGTGTTGTAGTGATTTATTTCCATTTTAAAGGAGCATCAAATTGGTTGAGCGAATCTTGCAAGAAATCTCCTTTTTCTCTAAAGACAGATATGGATGGATCGAGTTGGTTTGGCTTGAATATAACCCTCAGGATGCATCTAAGGGAGATATCACAACTGATGGAGTCATATCCTCAACTAATCCCAAATATAACCAAGGTGGTTGAGCCTCTTAAATCCTATAAATGGAGGGTTTCTCATGGTGATTAGAGGGAGGAAAATAATCATCAAAGCATTTTTATTTTGATCGTGGATCTTTCGAGCAAGGGGTTGGATGAGGAAGACTTGGGGAGGCTGTTGAAACATCAACTGAAGATTGTAAGTTTCTCTTTAAATTTCTCATGAATATACTTGGCCTATTTCCTTCTAGTTTATGTTTACATGTACTTATCTATTCTTGTTTTAATATTTCGTAGATAGATTGATTTTGTCTAATCCATTAGAGTAGGAGATAATTGTTTGTTTTAATATTTCGTAGATAGATTAATTTGTCTAATCAATATACTTGGCCTATTTCCTTCTATTATGAATTTACATGTACTTGTCTATTATTGTTTTAATATTTCGTAGATAGATTGATTTTGTCTAATCCATTAGAGTAGGAGATATTTGTTTGTCTCTTGATATCCATTGTAGGTACTATTTGGAATTCATGGATTGGAGCAGTGTGGACAAACTTCTAAAGTGAGGTACATTATACTATCCATCCTTCTCTCTTTTTCAATGGGATTAATTGATCTATAGGAATGGTAGTGTCCAACGGTAGTTTTTTGTCTTAGTTGAGGGGTATATACTCCAATGGAAGATTCACCTGTCCACAGGGGAATTATTCCGTAACAGAATTTGGTGACTCCACTGGTGATCGAACTTTCGTTTTTGGTTTTTTCTTTGTCTTTTTGTCTATATTTAGATCTGTTTGTTGATTTAATATATCTTTTCATCTTTTAATCTTTGCTAAGTAGTCTTACATAGTCTCTGATTGAATTTCCCTGAGTTTTTGAGTTTTCTGGGTTTCTTCTAAAACTTGTCTCGGGACTAGCACCCTCTTTAGTTTAAGTGCATTGATAGCCTATCAACACTCCCATAGAGTGTATTAGGG
This sequence comes from Picea glauca, assembly GCA_000966675.3. Taxonomy (NCBI): domain Eukaryota; kingdom Viridiplantae; phylum Streptophyta; class Pinopsida; order Pinales; family Pinaceae; genus Picea; species Picea glauca. The sequence goes on from JZKD02S0367132.1 coordinate 257,590, forward strand.
AGCGTTGTAGTGCTCTGCTGCTTTGATTACCAGAGCGTCAATTTTTATTTCTTTGAAAAGTAGTTGATTGTTTGCTTGTTGGGCATAATCCTTTGATCTTTCTATCTGGATCATATCCTATTCTATCAGATATTGTATTTTGTTTGACTTAAAACTTGTTGCTTTTCATTCTTTTAGTCTTGATTGGGTTTGTGTTGTCCTTCCTTATTGCAAGATCAATCGTTTCTTCTCAAACTTGGTTTATTTTGCCGCTCTTTTCGATTTTCTAATTGATTAGAGGTTATCATAAGGAAAGTCTTTGATCTCAGTACCGTTTAATTTGTCTTTGATCCCTTACTCAATTCCGAAAGACTATTAAATGTGATTTTTTTTCTTTTTGGTGTTTTTTTTTTAGTGAATAGTTTGTTCTTCTTTTAGTTTCTTATTGACTGTTGAGAGTGTCTTTGTTTGTGTACTTTTTCTTCTTATTTTTTCAAAATCATAGTAATGAAGTCATTTTTCATTATTAGTGAAAGAAAAAAGCATTAGACACACTATTTCATTTACATTTGCAATGAAACAAAGAAATACTTGTATTCATTGGTTTTGAATATAAAAAAGGATGTCATTATAATTTGGCAATTGTTTTAATTCTTGTTGAAGATGAAATCATATAAAAATTTTCATTTTTGAGTGTTCGTTAGTGAAAGAAAAGAAACTCTTCTCCTTCCTGTAGCTAGAAGTTCATCGGAAAAAACAAACGTTTTCATCTTTTTTTAGAGTCGAGTATCAAACATCATCAATTTCACTATCATTCACCTTTGTGTAATGAACAACCATGAAAATGAATGTTAGTTAAAATCAAACTAGAAACTTTTATTTTTAAGATCTTTACACCAACACTAGACTAGGACTAGGGCTTTGGAATAGGCTATGAGAATAACTCTCCAAAGAATTCAATACAAATTCAGAATCTTGCAATAGGGAGAGTAAATCCAATTTTCTTATAAGCATAGCTGGGATCCCCCTCTCACACAGGGGTTACACACGAGGTCATGTTCGGGATAGCAATGAAGATTATCCCTCTGAGGCTTAACCATTCGTACTAGTATGATAATATATCGAGGATTATTATTGAGGATCAAATTTTTCCATTTGGTCTTGAAGCTTCATGAATTCTGAATTTGTTTAGGGTCCTTTGGGGTTTACCAGTCCATTTGTCCTCAATTCTCTTGAATAATTTTGGACTTGATATCCTTCCCATACTTTTGGACTTGACTATTGACTGTACCCGACCAGAGGATGACTGCGAGTTGGTATCCTTAGTAGACACAATATTTAGGGTCCTTACATGAGGTGAGGATGAAGGGAAATATTTGTTGTACCTAGAAAAAATGTTAGTCAAACTCTTTGGGGCTCCTTGGAGGGTAACCCACGGGTAAAACTATGATGAAGCTTGCACCAAGGTGTAAGTTTGTTAAGAAGGAAGCAAATGTAACTGATCCACCCTCTCATATCCTAGCCCCTTCTCAATTTGGTCACGCGACATTGGATTTCATCACCAACTAGTGCGTTCATTGAGAGAAAGCATTGTTTGCTTGTTGGTTTTCTAGATTTTTTAGTGAGTGTTGTTTGTTTACTTTAGTTATCCTTAAAAATTGATACTGTGGATGACGAAGGTCTTTGTATATCACTTAGGATGCAAGGTTTTCCTCAATAAGGATACGAACCCTTACCTCATAACTCACCTAAATACATTTACCATGAAGATATTGAAAATCATTCAGACACTGGGAGTGCTATTGCTCCTTTGCTAGAAAATCCCGAGAGAGCCTTAGTTGTGGTTGAGGAAGGTTCCATCCTTCCTATAGACCTATCTTTGTTTGTTCCTCTCGATCCACTCCTGGTTCAACTGAACTTCAGGTAACATTGTAGTGGAATATTACCCTCACCTACCATCAAGGCCATATAATCAATTAGATATGGAACTGATACACTCAAATTTCAATGAAAAACACACTACCCCTGCACATTCTGCTGAAATGGTATATCCACATCAAACTCATGTTTGATCGATATGGAGAACTCAATTAGGATGAGACCTTTATGAGAAATTTCATTTTATCCAACTACCTTTTGACCCTCCACATGCCTCTACCAGCGTCGATGTAGAGGCATAACAGTTAAGTCATCCCATCATCTGTCCCATCGAACCAACAATCAATATTGATACCACTTGAGGCCAAGTTTAAAGTGAAACATGAGTTGTATTACCCAGTTAATTGGAAAGTACCTTGGCAGTTACACCTCCTATCCCTCTTCAAACTACAACTTCATGTACTCCACAGAATCCTGTTGAGACATCTTTACATCACATAATGCAAAACCCTACCACACAACTAAACCAAACTATGGGAAAAATCCCTACTGGGGGGAAAAACCTGTTAGAAAAACAGGACCGCGGAGCAATAAAATAAAACAAATGTAGAAAAAAAACACAGAAGACACACAATACAAGAGATACACATATTTACGTGGTTCACCCAGTGTGGGCTACGTCCACCAGAGAAATTGACAGGTCCTTCCTTTATTATTATCCAGCAAAATGAAGGGATACAACCTACAACAAAACCCATTGTAACTTCCTCTTCTTTCTCTCACAGTCTCCTCTCTCAGAATACAATATTCAC
>JZKD02S0367132.1:260308-277793 GCA_000966675.3 Picea glauca
ATACTTCTGGGGTGTAAATACTTCATGGGGTATAAACACGACTGAAAGCAAGGACCTCTGCATCAGGAAGATAATCAGGCTCCACAACCAACAAAACCCTCTTACTGGTCATACCCCAGTTGTTACCCAACCAATGGAAGGGGGACAATCTTAACCTTTGTACTCTGGAAACCCCCCACAATCTTGGGAACCACCCCAAGGAGATCATTTCCATCAACCAAATCAAGGAGGGCCATCAAATCCTAACCCACAAAGAGGAATCCCAAATACTAATCCTTCTGGACTACATTCCTAACAACCTTTCTTGGGAGTCCTGAATCCCACTTGGAGTCCTCAAGGTCAATCATCATTTCCTCCCCAAGGGCCAAATCCTTACCCTCCTCAAGATCAACTTAATTACCCTCTTCAAGCTAATCAAGCAAACTATCCTCCCTCGGGTTACACTGGTTATCCTCCCCAGGGGAAATTGGGTTTCCCCTCTCCTTTTATGCACATTCCTCAACAAGTAAATGCTACCTTTTTTGGTCAAAAACAACAACATATGGGAGGGCCTCCTGGCTACAATTACCCACCTCAACCAGTTTGTTTCCCTACTGGTGTCCCTATGCCACACTAGTACCATCCAAAAGTCAATCGACAATTACCATTCTTATCCACTCTAAATCTACTAGATCTGTCGAGATTGAAAAATGATCCCATATTACATTCTCCATTTTGGCCAGTTATTCCTGCTAAATTTCGTTCCAATATTTTGAAATTTGATGGTAAACCTGGTGAAGACCTTAATAACGACGATATGACCTTTCATCTATGGTGTTCATCAAATTCACTTATGGATGATTCTATCCAGTTACGTCTTTTCCAACGTACACCTATGGGTACAATGACTAGATGGCACATTGAATTACAATGTGGAACTTTTCAAGATTTTAATTCACTTTCCATGGATTTTCTCACACACTTCCAATTACCTATCCGCTTCGAAACCAACAAAAAACTTCTAACCTCCCTTTGTTAGACCAAATCTGTACATATCCCTAATCATATTCATGAGTGAAGACAATGATGATGGTTGATCAAAGAGACCATTCCTGACCAATTGTTGGTTGAATGGTTCACCAAATCTCTTTTTATTTCAATTGCTCGTGACGTCGCCATGGGTGGTGTCATTATAGAAGAGAAAGCCATTGCTCGTGCCCAGTATCTGGACTTGGTTTATTCCCAATATTCTACTTTTTCTGAATTGATTCCAAATTCTCCTCATCCATAAATCGATCCATCAAAACTATCCTCCACCTCTCACACAGATGGATTTATCAGTTTCGTCAAAACCTAGTCCTGTTCATAGTAGAATGACATGACCAATCATTCATTCACTTCCCCCGCTACCGGATCGATTTCACTCTCATCAAACTCCCCCTCGACGCAAATATCCAAGGTGAATTCATTTCAATATGATTCTCCACTACCGTCAGAAGGGAAGAAGAAAACTAAGAATAAACCCAAGAAAAAGAATAATCAAACCGAAAATGAAAAAACAAAATCACAACCACCTACTACTAAGAGAAAACCACAGCGCAAACGAAAATTTCCATGTCTCATTTGTGGTAAAGATCACTACATACAAGATTGTCCTCATAGAGACAAACTTTCCAAAAATTTTAAAGGAAATTCTCAACCCATTGTATTGACACATCCATTTCCACAATAACAGTCACTGGTTTCCCAAGCTCCTGCACCTAATCCAAATCATCCTCCTAGTGAGGAAAATTTGTCAAGTGCACACCTTTACATGTTTAATGGGATATATTTGACTACTCATACTATGACATATGACACACCTCCAGGTAAAATTGATAAGGAAAAAGTAACTACCAGTACTACGCCAGACACACTGCCTACTACGGTTACTCCTCTATATGGACAACTTTGGATTGAGAAACCAAAATTTGACTCTATTCTATGCCCTCCCAAGAAAAAAATTTGAAATTTGACCTTTAATCCTAACTCGTGTGATTCTCAAAACTACAACATCGTTGAAGATTTGGCTCAAGCTCCTTGCGCTATGTCATCTCTCAAAGTTCTACAACACTTCCCTAGCCAACATAGGACACTCTTGGAATCCATAAAAGTTATATATTTTGAGTCATCTAACACGATAATGCTTAAACTGGATAATTTTAAATCACGACTCTCTCACCAAATCGTTTTCTAGATCAATGTCATTATCCATAATCAACATATTCATCGCACGATCTTGGACGAGGGGAAATCCACATGTGTCATTTCCTTGGATTGATGGAAAGGCTTTAAATCACCTGGTCTTAATCAATATTCCACCATGTTACAATCATTTGATGGAAGAAGTTTCCAACCTCATGGATTATTACAATCCTTAGCAGTTCAGTTGGGAGGAAAAACTATTTCTGTAGATGTTGAAGTAGGTGATGCTCCCCTCGATTATAACTTGTTTCTAGGGATAATTTGGTTCTATGTTATGACAACATCGCTTCATCATTTTTTTGATGTGTCCAATTCCCTCATCAAGGTAAAATTGTGACCATCGATCAATTAGATTACTGCACCCTCGACGCTTGCACTCAAACAACCAACAACATTGCTTTTCTGGGAGAATCAAAAATCACTTATCAAAGTGTTGGGGTAGGTTTCTTGAAATACTCTTTGCTCGTGGCTACCTTCCCTACACCTCTTCCTCCCACTATGCAAGATATCACAATGGTTAATATGATTTCGAAAATGGCACATCAATAATTTGATCCTTGGATCATGCCTAGTCTCCTAGAATTTGGTACACTAGGTGATGCCATGCCACTTAGTCCTGCAGAGGTTTAATATGATTCCATCCAGTCTTCCTCTCCTCCACCGGACGACCAACATCTACTGGCATCTATGACTTACTCGTTACCATCCTAGTTAGATTCCCTATTCTCTAATTTTGACTACATCGTACAGATTTTTCTATCAGATGAATCTATTATGGAAATTATTAGTATCGAGGAGGCACCATGGGATGACAACCACCATCGTTCATCCTTTCTTCCAAGTTTGGATGACATAGAGAAATATATTTCATCTATATTTCCTAGCGATATCGTTGACTCCCCTAAATCTTCGATACTCACTCAAGATACCATCTCCGAGGGTAATTTGGGAAAAATCTCTTCCACTATTACTTTCGACATATCCATTAAATAAGGTATCATGGAAAACATACAACTAGGTCCAAACTGTTCAACTTAATAAGTTGAAACTTATACCACCTTGTTCAAAGAATTTCATGACATCTTCACTTAGAGTTATGGAGAAATTCAAGGGATCAATCCATCGTTCATTGTGCATGAAATCAAAACTTACCCAGGAGTTAAAACTATGAGAAAGAAACTTTTCTCCATCCATCCTAAGGAAACCACGACAATTAAGGAAGAAGTCGAATTTTTTTTGAAATTTGGTTTTATTTTTCCTGTCCCTTTGACCGAATGGGTTTCCAACATTGTTCTAGTCGCCAAGAAATAGGGGACCATTCATGTTTGTGTCGATTATCGGGATCTTAATAAGGCTTGTCCCAAGGACAACTACCCTACACCCTTTATCGGCCAAATTATCGATAATTGTGCCAGAATTGACATTTTATCTTTTGTGGATGGATTTTCTAGATATAACTAGATCGACATTTTACCAGCCGATCAACAAAAATCAACCTTCATCTTCCCTTGGGGGAATTTCACTTAACAGAAATTACCTTTTGGCCTTAAAAACGTTAGATCCACTTTTCAACGAGCCATGTCATATGCATTCCACGATATCAAATATATTGTTGAAACTTACCTTGATGACTTACTCTCTCACTTGTCTCATCGATGAGACCATGTTGTTCACCTAAGAGCCATATTTATTTGATTTCATTTCTACAACATACGTTTGAACCCCCATAAATGAATTTTTTCTGTTGAATCAGGGATACTCCTTAGATTCATAGTCTCCAAAGACAGGATTAGGGTGGATACCTTAAAATTCAAATCCATTCTAGGTTTACCTCCTCCCAACAACCTCACTCAAATGCAAAGTTTGCAAGGGAAGGAAAACTTTCTTCATCGTTTCATTTTCAATTACACCAAAATCAATAAAGGATTCATGAGATTGTTGCAAAAAGATGCCCCTTTCATATGGGATGCCACTAGGGATGATTTTAAGGATGGAAATTTGTTTTGAAATGTAGAAACCTTAGTGAATCTTACTAATCCTTCATATGCCAACTATAAATGTTTGGTGATATTTTTGTAAAAATATTCAAATTTATAAGGATTTGATATAGTTTTTATAAAATTTTGGCGATTTTTAAGGTAAAATAATCTTATCCTATAGAATTTGGGCGAATCATTTTTAAAATAGCGAATCTCATTTTTGGAAAAACCATGGAAAATTAGCCCATGAGAAAAATTTATCCCCTAAAATCATCCATGGATGCCACTCCTAAATTCTCATTTGATGCTCTTAAGCATGCATTAACGAACACGCCTCTTTTTCACCCACCGAATTATGAAAAAGATTATATCGTTTATTTGGTTGCCTCTATTTCCACTATTGCTATGGTGTTATTACAAGAGGATGATGATGACACCAAACATGTGATCTACTATCTGAGTAAAAGTCTATTAGGTCTCGAAATTCAGTATTCACATGTCAAAAAGTTGTATTTGGCAGCAGTTATTGTTGTCCAAATAGTTTTCCATTAGATTATGTTATGCACTACCATGTTCATCACAGACTCGAACCCCATGTACCATATCTTGACTCGTCAATTACTTGGGGGGAAATATTTGAAATGGATCATTATTCTCCAAGAGTTCGATCTCGAGTTTTTCAAATCCAAAGCTAAGAAATCATTGGTTTTTTCATAATTAATTTGTGATCTTCCCCATACTGATGAGGATACTGAGCCCATCGATTCCCTTCTTGATGAATCCCTATTCCTTATTAGTACTTCTAATCCTTGGCATGGAAATATCCTTCGCTATCTCCAAACCCAACGTTTTCAGCCTAACATTTCACGTGATGAACGATGTCACATTAGAAACCACACAGAGCGATACCTTATCATTGGTGACACCTTGTACCTCCATGGAATTGATACTATCCTCTGACGTTGCTTAACCCACGAAGTGGTTGAAAAATTACTAAATGATTGTCACCTTGGAGCTTGTGGTGGTCATGTTTATGGGATGGCTACAACCCAAGAAATTCTATGTGCTAGTTATTTTTGGCCTTCCATATTCAAATATTGCATTGAGGCCATTAAAAAATTCTCACCCTGTCAGATATTTCAGAGGAAATCACGTACCCACCTAGCTCCACTTCATCCCATTGTTGTCATCGACACCTTTTCAAAATGAGGCATTGATTTTATGCAATGTAAGCCTACCTCATCTAGGGGGAACAGTTATATCATTGTTTTCATTGATTACTTCACTAAATGGGCCGAGGCTATGCCTACATTCCTTAACGATGGACACACTGTAACAGTTTTTGTGTTCAATCACATCATCACTCGATTTGGTGTCCCACAAGCTATTGTAACTTATCATGGATCCCATTTATAGAACCATGTGATGGGTGAATTACGCACCAAGTTAGGTTTTATCCATGACAACTCATCTCACTACTATCCTAAGGAAAATGGAAAATTTGAAGCCATCAAAAAATTCCTAAATACCATGATTCAATGCATGGTGGGAGTAAACAAAACCTCTTGGCACTTGCAAATATTCTCTGCACTTTGGGCTTATCGAACTTCAGTTAAAACCGCAACTGGATTTACACCCTTCTAGTTGGTATATGAGATAGAAGAGGTCATACCGATCAAATGTGAGATCCCTTCGTTGAATCTCACTATAGAAATCTTACCCCACACTTCTGCTGAAGAGGAATGATTCTTATATCTAACCAATTTGTATGAAACCCATCATGATGCTTCTCTCATCAACGAGATGTACAAAAAATGCATGAAAAATCAATATGATAAGTCCATTCAACCTTGCACTTTCGAAGAAGGAGATCTAGTCCTAGTCTATGATCAAGATCATGACAAGCTAGGGGCAGGAAGGTTAGAACCCATGTGGCATGGGCCATACATCATAAAACATGTGTTACACAGAGGTAACTACAAGTTAGTAGACTACAATGGAATATCTCTCGGTGAGCCCCGAAATGGGCTTTACCTCAAGAAGTACTATGCATAGAATATCTCTCTTGTGTGATTTGTACATTACTATACTGTATACTTTTGACTTTGTGTGTCTTTTCTTTTGTGAGCATGAGTTTTGTCTCTGTTTCTTATACTTTGCTTTGTGATTGAATGCACAAATGAAATCATTTATTCCCATCTATTTTGGATTTGTAGATCGCTCTAGTCTACATACCTAGAACACCATTTCTGTAGCTTGGGTCATCTACCACTCTGGCAAGTTAGTGAGTTCAGGAGGAATTTACCTCAGATCTGCAACCAATAAAGTTGCAGATTATCATGTTGTCATCGGACTTTCAACCGAAGCCTCCTCTCTAGGTATATCTCAACTGATTATCAACCTTGACTCTTGACCCATGGTTCATCAACTAAATTGTGAGTATGTCATTCACAACTCAACTTTACTATGTCTCCATATGAGGGTTCATCGTCTCGAAAGAGATTTTGAGTTTCTTGAGTACAAACACATATTGATAGAACTCAACACGATCATGGATTTGTTAGTGAATTACATGTTGGATTGGTATATTTCTCATAGATAAACATTTGAAACATAAATCATATGTATAAAACATCACACAAAACAAAAATTCAACATAGGTAGCCACCAAAAAACTTGTATATATATATGTGTGATAGCAATTTTTTTTTGAAATACATCATACAAAAATACATAACGAGACAAAACATGGTCCATCATGCCCATAGTATCATCATAAAGGCTAAAAAATGACTAAGGACTCTAATCGTCCTCCTGTCATGTTGTGCTCTGCATAACACACAACCACTCATGCCACACGTCGTAGAAAATGATTGAGGCCTTCAAAGACCCCACTTGTATGTAACTGAATATGTAAAGGCAGATCTCGACTCCTCAAGGGAGGAACAACCATTGTCAAAACCCAAAGGTTTATCTCCACCTCTCAGAGTCCTCCCACTATGACATCATGCTTATTTTCTACCTATGCATCCCCACGATGCCCCAATGCTGGAATCTCTGCTAGACGTGACATGCCTCTGTCTTCATGATGAAAAAAAAATGGTTTAGATCCCTTGTTGTACAACAAAAAAAATATAAAAACAAAAAAAAAGAATTGTTACAAGGTTATGATATTTTGTACATGATGTGTCCCACTGTATGCCCTCAATAAGTACCAAGTCAACATTGCCTCTGAAATCTACCCAAACATGGGGGAAGTCCTCAATCACCACCAAATTCCACCTACACCATGCAAAGAAATCGATAGTGAATCTAAAATTTGAGAGTTCATTCCCCAACCTGGGGGAAATACTGGTCCACCTATCTATGTGAGGCTCGGTCACAGGATGTTCTATCATTGCAACTTGTGGATGCATATAGGAAATTCACTCTAGGAAAAATGAAACCAAGAAAGAACCATATCCAAATTGTTTTTTCCTGCCAATTCTACATTTGGATATTTTCTCTTTAACATTCCTTAGGAACCCTACACTCCCGTTGATCAGTATTGGTTACAAACACTAATTGACATAAGAACTTTTTGATTTAGAAGTGATATGGGCACTAGTGCTCCCCACCAACTTGGTGATAATGAATATGACGGATTGAAGTGATGGATATCTCACATCTTTGATAACGATCCTTCCTCCTACCAACCATGACCATGTTATGTAGTATTCAGTAACATATGCCTCGGCCAGTCGTGGGGTAGATTGGTGTCCATAAAATACTATGGGATCTCCTCTCCTCAAGATCCCTGTCAAAATGTATACATAATCCATCTCAATATCAAGCATATGCGGCCCTATTCAGAACACTTTCTCAGCTTCGTCCCATAGACCAATCAAGTATTCAAGCAATAACACTTATTTTCTCATGTTTGGAATTTTGAAATACTTGATAAAGCCACAATTGTGTAAATCCTCCCTCGCTTGAGGGTATTGAAGACTGACGATGTCATCAAACTTGTGCTCACATTGTTTCCACTCAATCATGGTTGGCTATGGATGAAACCTGGAAATACATCAATTAATAATCCTTAGCTAAACCCTGAATGAAATAAATTATCTCTTTTTATCCTAAAAGTAAAATAAAAAAAGTTGAGTTATGTGCCTAATGCTCCCTCAAAGAAGAAAACAGAGAGTTATCTCTCCCTCAATGCGCACACCAAGGCATTGAAATCACAATCAATGCTTCCCTCGATGCCTTGAGGGAGTGTCGATCTAGTTCGACACTCTAGGGCTCCCCAAGGAGCCTAGAAAACCTAAACTAAAGGTTGAAATGCAATAAAAAGGCAAGAAAAAGGATGGGGAGAAGGAAACAACCAACCTATTCTGAACAGTTCTGAAAAAAATCTCCCATAGCTCCCACAATCAACGCTTGAAAAATGCTCCAAAAGATGTAAAAATCTAAAGACCACAAGTGAATAGTAAAAACAAAGGTAAAAATGAATTTTTGATCCAGTTTGATATTTGATAGGTTCAATTTGGTCATTTATCCTTATTATAAAGTCTATTTTTGGGCTTCTTTTCATTTTTTGAGAAATTACTAATGTCTTTTGGCCATGACAACTTGATTTTACAGGAATTTGAGAAGAGTTGTTTCGATGACCTTGTAACACTAATGAGCTTAGTCTTTGTTCTTTCTCACACTCACAAATACATGATAATGTAACCAAGTATACTTTTATCACTTTTTCGGACTCGTAAAGTTTATGCAAAAAATGAATCCCCTCGAGTCTCCTTTAAGATCTTTTTAGAATCTCTAAACATGAAAATATTTTTGAGTTATCTTGCTTCCTTTCACACTCATTAAAAGGTTTGAAAGGGTGTCTTCCGAGTAATGTTTTATCTCTTTTTTGGACCTTAGAGACTGAAATTATGAAAAAGGACAACCCTGGAACCACCTTTAAGTTATTTTTAGACTCTCTAAACATGAAAAAATACCAAGTTTTGTTTCTCCAGACTCCTTAAACTACATATTTAAGGGCCCATATGGGGATGAACCCTTACTTATTCCAGTTCATTAAACAAAGGAAGAGGAACTTACTGAAGGTGAGTTATATCGAGCATTTTTTATCCTCCTCGAGATTGTTAAACAAAAAAGAGGTACTCATCTATTTGGAAGTGGGTCACGTTTCTTGAAAACTTTTGTAAACAACTCTTACAGTCTCCCTTGAACATGACACTTGTTTTAACCTTCACACTAAACACTTGGATAATCTGCTAAACCTATGCACTGAACCAATCCTATGAGTCTTTCCACTCCTTTGAACCATCCAAATAATGCCTCAGCACTCGTTGCATTATGTTTTGGTCCACTCTATGTTTATTCTTCCAAGTCTCATGTCGTGCCTCGGTGTTCAAGGGAAGTATCCACCTCGAGTTTCAACCATATACCAAATTACCAGTTTCCATACCCGTGTCATTCTATGTTCGTCTACTATATTTCATCACTTTCCCATGTTAGTTTTGTGTCGATGATGGGGGATACATCAATGCCCTCCTTCAACGAGTCGTTTTCCTATCGACTTCAATGCATCATCCAAGAATTAGACTTAGAAACCAGTTAGTACCTTTGGACATGCATTCCTCAATGGTAGGCTTCCTCGCTTTCGAATGTAGGTTTACATCATTGACCTCTGATTGGATGATTCCACAAATGTTCAACTTCATCTCATTTATTCACATTTGTTGGAATGTACTAGGGTACCTTGGGAGTGATTGGCATTATTGGTGATTTCCCTCACACTTGTTAACATTCTACCTCAACGACCGATAATCAAGTGGTTTATACCGTGTTCCACATCAAAACATATATTCAAATGGTTATATTCAAACCACATCAAGATTGGGACAAAGACCCTGGGTTGAGCATTCATTTTGATATATTCTTTGCCCAGGCTATGAAGGAAGTCATTTTAGCATGTTGATACTTATGTTGTCACATAGATCCATGTTGTATTGGTCTATGGCTATGCTTTATCATTTTGTAGCTCCACTTTGTATTTTTCATGGCTACGATTAGTTCGTTTCATAGAAGTATGGATCCACATTGTATCTTTGGTGGCCATACCCTTAGTCAATATCATCATGGATCCATAGTGTATTTATTGGTGAACATACTTTGAGTCAGTTATTGCCCGAAAATAGATATGCCTGCCTCGGGATTGTAACTTATATTAACTTTGTTTTACAGTTGTTTGTAGCTTCTACAAGGTTCCCTGATTCCATACCCTTTCTTCGAAGAATCTACAAAACTTTTTGGCCATCAACTTTCATTTTCTGACTTCACACTTTGGGGGGGAATCTGTTACACATAAAAAATCCTCACTTTGACAATGTCACATTCTCATTGTCCTAAGTGTCGTAAGTGTCACACCTTTGTCACAAGTGTCGTAAGTGTCACATTATTGTCATGTAAGTGTTGCATCGTGAACGACACCATGAGAACACTTGATACAACCCCTAAAACATGTTAGAAGAAGAAGCCCCATAATTTCACAGTCAAAACAAAGTTTTTTTCTATGGGAACTAGTCATCTTGGAAACTTTTGGAATATCAACACTCTGATTCTCATATACAGGGAGTGCTAGAGTTCTTTGTCTATCTAGAAGGGAGCATTGTAGCCCTTTGTTTCTCATTATAAGGGAGCGTTGAATGGGTTGAGAAAATCTTTCAAGAAATCCCCTTTTTCTCTAAAGACAACTATGGATGGATCAAGTTGGTTTGGCTCGAATCTAACCCTCAGAATGCATCTAAGGGAGATATCACAACTAATGGAGTCATATCCTAAACTAATCCCAAATATAACCAAGGTGGTGTAGCCTCTCAAAGCCTATAAATGGAGGCATTCTCATGGTGAACAAAGGAAGGAAAATAATCAACAAAGCATTGTTATTCTGATCGTGGATCTTTCGAGCAAGGAGTTGGATGAGGAGGAATTAGGGAGGTTGTTGCAACATCATCTGAATATTTTAAGTGTCTCTTTAAATTTCTCATTAATATACTTGGCCTATTTCCTTCTAGTATTTTTTTACATGTACTTGCCTATGCTTGTTTTAATCTTTCATAGAAATATTGATTTTGTCTAATCCATTAGAGAGGGATATAGTTGTTTGTATCTTGTGATCCATTGCAGGTGTTTCCTAGAACTCGTGGATTGGAGTAGTGTGGACAAAATTCTAAATTGAGGTACATCATATTATCCCTCCTCTTTTTTTCGATGGGAATAATTGATCTATAGGAATGGTAGTGTCCAAAGGTAGTTTTATGTCTTGGTAGAGGGGTCTATACTAAAAAGGGAAGATTCACCTGTCTGAAGGGGAATTATTCTGTAACATATGGAAATTTACTTTAGTGGTATCCTTGGAGAATGTGTGGTAGTGTACCTAGATGATGTGACCATCTTCTAAAAGAATAAATAGGACCATATGTCTCACTTGAAGAAAGTATTTAATCAATGTAGGAAATACGACATATATCTAAACCCCAAGAAATCCATTTTCGACGTAGATGAAGGAAACATTTTGGGTTTCATCATCTCCAAACATGGTATGCATATTGAACTCGACGGCACTGAAGCGGTCACTAAGATCCCTCCCCCTCACAAAAAGAAATCTATGTAGTCATTCCTTAGAAATATAAATTCCGTCAGATGATTCATATCCAATTTTGTCGAGACCGTAAAACCCTTACAAGATATGATAAACAATAATTCTCAATTTAGTTGGGGATCTAAATAAAATGAGTCTTTTGAAAATATCAAAGAAGATATTAATAAAGTGTTGACACTGTTGAGTCAAGATTTTAATCGATATTTCATCCTCTACACATTCTCCTCCCATACTGTATTTGTGGCGGTCTTAAATCAGAAAAACTCAGAAGGAGACGAGTTTCATGTGTCTTTTATGAGTTCATGTCTACAAGGAGCTGAGATGAATTATCCTGAAGTTGATAAATATGCATATACGGTGGTCAAATCTATCAAAAACTTTCGGCCATTCTTACTCAAATCTAAAACTAAGGTTTTTGTTCCTTACCCAGTTGTTAGGAACCTCCTAGTACAAAAAGATCTGGTAGAAAAGAGAGAAAATTGGATTGCAACTCTACAATAATATTACATGGATATCAAACCTGTGAATATCGTTAAAGGAAAAGGGATATGAAAACTAGCCATAGAATCCCCTTGCATTGAATCTCATGAAGGTTCTCTATATCAAGATTCTGAGCTATTTGAAAAGGAGGTGTGCTACATCCTAGTTGGTTCATATCCATGGTTCTATGAAATGAAATATTACCTTACTCATGGATTGAATCCACCTTATCTGGATCCTAAGAAGAAAAGGAATCCGAGGCTCAAATCTGCCCAATATCAGCTCATACATGGAATTCTATGCAGAAACAATTATGATGGCATTTTCCTTAGATTCCTAGAAAAGAGGGATGTTGAGAAAGTCCTATCCGAACTCCATGATGGGCCCACATGAGTACATTAAAGTGGGGATACTACTGCACACAAAATACTCAGAGTAGGATACTACTAGCCTTCCATATTTAAAGACGCTTATGTATATGCCAGGAAATTCCAGCAGTGCCAAACCTCAGCCGGAAGAGAAAATAAAGTCTCTTTCCCATTACATCCTATCATCATCAAGTGCCCCTTCCAGCAGTGGGGGTTGGAATTTATCAGGGAAATCAATCCAAATTCATCGTAGTTGCATAAATAAATTTTAACGACCACTAATTATTTCACCATATGGAGTGAAGTGATCCCTTTGAAAACCATCAATGAAAATCAG
Source organism: Picea glauca (assembly GCA_000966675.3). NCBI lineage: Eukaryota > Viridiplantae > Streptophyta > Pinopsida > Pinales > Pinaceae > Picea > Picea glauca. Next base: position 273,350 of record JZKD02S0367132.1, read on the forward strand.
GTGATTTCATTCCTTGAATCACACATCATTACCAAGTTTGGAATTCCATAATTTTTAGTTTTTGATAACGAAAATTATTTTTATTCTCTTAAACTTACTAAATTTTCCCTCAAAAAAAACATCAAGGTTAAGTACTCGGTGAATTACTATCCACAAGGAAATTTTCTAGTAGAATCCACTAATAAGAACCTCATTAAAACCCTCAAGAAGACTATTAACGATAATCAAAGAAATTGGAATATTTCTCTTTAGAATGATCTTTGGGATGATAGAGTAACTCCCAAATCATCCATCAGAAACTCCCCCTTTTTCCTAGTTTACGGACAAGAAGACACAGTGCCAACCAATACTTTCCTACCCGCTTTACAAATGGCCCAATCTGTTCAAGACGAAGCCTGTCTGGTAATGAAATAAAGGTTAAACGTGATGTTAAAACTTGAAGGAGGGGAAAATCTAAGATGAACTTGACTCCAACACCAGGAAATGGTTAAAAGTTGGTTTGATAAATCAAATGTAAGCAATAAATATTTCCAAGAAGGAGATCTTGTTCTCAAGTGGGACAAATCTAATGAGCTTAAAGGAAAACACTCAAAATTCCAAAGACTATGGCTAGGACCCTATCTGATCCACCAAAAAATAGTCCCTGGGACTTTCAGGCTCAAAACACTATAGGGAGATGAGGAGTAACTCCTTGTCAATGGCCAAATATTGAAGAAATACTTCTCCTGATCACCTATGGTGATGTAGCCCTATACATAATAGTTTTTTAGTTGTAGTTTTTATTTTCAATAATATGACCATTGTTTGATTTTATTCCTTCCTTTTTCTTCACTTTTCTAGTTTACAATAACTCCCCTACCACTGTCTACTACTATGGGCCAGTCATTATTTCACATCAAAGACCCAGTTTTATCCCTGTTAACAAATAATAACACAGAAAAGAGAAACTTGTTCATCTATATCTAAAGAAAAGCTTCAGACCTTTAAATTCTATACCTTTCGATGATTTCCATCTATTATTCACTCTTATGTGACCACTCTCAGGTCTTGTTGATGTTCCTTTTTCAAGCTTCTTGAAATATCCCGAATTCAATATCTTCCACATAAATCTAATGTCTCTTCCCATTACTTCCCAATTTTAAAATGCATAAGTGTTTCTTGTTTGCAAACCTGCTAAGACAATCTGTCGACCAAGACTAGAAATTCAAAATGACTCTCATATCACCCTGCTTCCTATTTATCATCACCTATATTGTATTCGTAATATCTAAATTATATATCTAAAATGTGGATTCATAATAATAATCATAAGGAATTTGAAAACGCTATTGAAAAGCGTGGAAAGTACAAATAAACCCATCGGGGCTATGGACGCTTGTTGTAAGAGGGGCCATGCATGTATACCAAGGTATCTTCATTGGGGCTTGTTACGAGGTAAAAACTTTCTATGGCCAGGGTAAGACACAACATACATGTATGTTTGCAGAAATCTACTCAATTCCAGCATATTCTATATAAACCAATGTGCAAGTGAGATAAGAAATAAACCTACCTTGTTCCAATGTTTGATGATGTTCCATTGTTGAGTACTTTGACCCAAATCTTTGTACCTACAACAAGTTCTCAACAAACAAGCAGAAAAAGTATATAGTGATAATATAAAGGAGTTAGCACATTAGATGGCATAATCCATTAATAAACATTACAAATATGCCCATAAATAATAATCATGTATTTGCACGATACTAATTGGATGGGAAAGGATTATTTCTATTAATAAATGATCAGCAGAAGCGAAAAAATTATAGACTTCCGTGTCGACACAGGTCGAAACCAAGAAATCAAGTTCCTTCCAACTGGGCCTCCACCACTTCAATCCTCCACCAATGGAAACCTCATAGAAAAGAGACAATGAGATTCTCTCAACAATAGGTAAATATCTTGGGGGTTGAACACTGTGTTCAGACTTGAGGGACAAAGGGATGCAGACTCAATATGAAGCAATTTCTCCAAAGTAACTTTGCTCTCAAAGTTGAATGCTTTCTCCTTTTTTCCATAGCTCAGAATTGTTCTCTTATAGCCTTCAAAATGCAACTGAAGGGCCAATTCAGAACATTTCCAGTATATGGAAGGCCAACAATCAGAGATCTCATGTCGTGACAAGGAAACCCGACTTTATTTTTGTATTTTCTGGAATAGATCCCGATGCACATAGGCTGTAGTGGAGCATCCTATGTATATGCATGTTGTATAGTGGATAGGGCGTGTATATGTGGAAAAATATGTATTTTTAGCTCTGGATTCATCAAAAAGGGATGACAAGTCTACATAGGGAAATGGAAAAAGACCCTCTATGCAAGATAGCAATGGTGAGGCAAATCTTGCTATAACATATGCCCCATAATGTGTGAGATCATAGGAGTATCTGCGATGGCTGAAATACATTATAACTAACCTAGAAGTGGAGTGGTGTAAACCCAACTGGAAAGACTAGTTTCTCATTACATTTTGTTTTGACTTTACATACATGGCTGCCAATAGAATACAATGCATATCCATGTGAAATATACCAAATAAGTGTCTATGGCCATGAATAGGAAAATAAAAATGTGGTTATATGCCAAAAGTTGTCATAATCATGAACAAGGCTCAGTAGAACCAGTCTCAAAACCAATATCAAGATATATGTATGCGATGGAGTATAATCTGATGTCCCATGATTACTGTAGTCAAAAAGGTGTTGGTCCAATGAAAAAGAAGCAACAACTCAGGAAAGTTGTGGCCACATAGTGATGTCTTCAAGTCTTCTACACATCCGCCAAAGGTGCAAGTTTACATTATGTGAATAAAGGAGTTTAGGTCGAACAAAATGAGACATTGTTTGATTACTGGTCATTGAGGTATACCGTTAACAAATGCGAGACAACCTACCAATAATGAAAGTAGGTATCAAGGCACCGAGCACATTTCTACAAGTGTGAATAAAGGAATCAATTTCGAACACCTGAGGAATCCATTGATCAAGAGACATTGATGTATTCCCATATGTCAATGGTGAGAGAGCCTACCACTAATGACTACAAGTCTCAAGGTACTCATAAAAATCTAGGTCCCATATCCAGAATAAATGAGATGAATTCCATGGAAAGAGACCCACTGAAAGGAAAGCATTAAGGCATATCTCATAAGTCATCATGAGGAACAAAGCAGGAGCTTCATAATTTGGTGGAGATCGGACGAAGAACATGTTCACGAACCAATGACCCCATGCATCTTTCGTGTGTGCCAAATGCAAGTGGTACATGAAAAAGACCCTTTGAATAGCAACCAATGATGAAAAATGCTGACAAAGGAGAGGAAACCACCAATAAGGCTAATGGCATCCAATACACTACACAAATCCCAAAGTGTGAATATATGTCTTGTCGTCAAACATAAGGGAAACCACCCAGTTAACGACCAATGATGAAATGTCAACTGTTGGGTTCAAGGTGACCTACCAATGATGAAAGTAGGGCTAGGGTGCATGATAATACCATAGTATCATGTGATTCTGAGACAAATTGAGGGTATGGCCGACATGCAAAGTCAAGAGTTTTGAGGAATGGTCGACACATGTTGATAGACTTCCTTTGAAAGAGAGCATGAGACATGTGGTAGACTCCAACAACATAGACACAATTATGTAACTATTAGATGCAAGAGGCATCAATAATGTTCTATATAGGGACTGGAAGAGTAACTTGTCGGTAGAGAAAAATTTGTAACGAGATCAACTTCCTAAGGCCATGCTAAACCCAAAATTATGATGACACAAAGACTCAATAACTTTATGCTATGTTCAAAGGTGACATGACTGCTGCCAATTATAATATAGTACTCCCGTCTCGCCCATATTTTTTTTGTTTTTTCATAACAAATGAATGTTATGATACAAAGGAGGAAGCGAGTGTTGCAAGTAAGCAAAACTAGTTTCAGTAGTGGAACGTACCTATGCTCAATGCAAGGAAATGCATGCAGGAGATGGACACTCGGGGTGATGTTCCCTCTAGGGTATAGGGTGTCAAATTGCGAAGGATAAAAACAAGGCTCTGCTTGGTTGAGGATGCAAAAAATACTTAGGAAACAATTTATAACACAAAGCGAGAACCGGCTAAAGGCTCAATACTGCAAGTGACGACATGAGATGCAATCACAACTTAACGCTAAAAAATGTCCTTGTTGATTAAGGTTGGTTGTCATTGATGTCAACCCTTGAAGAAAGACCCATAGCACAAAGTTTTGGGTAATGGACCCAATAGTGTTTGATGTAAATACGACTCATTATTGTTTTTTCATGGTTGATAAGAAGTAAGTATGGATGAACTCCAAAGTGGTCCCCTTATGGTGAAAGCCCTCACGGGAAGACGCTTTGTGGAGTAAGAGAACCCATGCTTAATTATGG
>JZKD02S0367144.1:6350-18709 GCA_000966675.3 Picea glauca
CTATAATTATTTAAATATGAAATAGCATTGTGATATAAAGAGAAATGGAGAAAGGATAAGGAGTGAAATTGCTCCAATTAGTCATAAGGTAACGTAAACTCAAAACTCATCATCCATTGAAGTAAATGGTACAATTAAAAGTCTTTTAGGTAGTCCCACACCTTTAAACACAATTTATAAAAGTGATTTTATATAAATGTTCAATACTCATCATCCATTGAAGTAAATGGTACAATTAAAAGTCTTTTAGGTAGTCCCACACCTTTAAACACAATTTATAAAAGTGATTTTATATAAATGTTCAATGAACATTTATATACACTTTTGTAGGCACACAACTTTAGAAACAATTTATAAAAGTGACTTTACATTAATGAACATTTATAGACATTTTTGTTTTTAATTATTGTTTAAAATATTTTGGTAACTTTTGTTTAATGTAAGTGACTTTACATTAATAAATATTTATAGACACTTTTGTTTTTATTATTGTTTAAAATATTTTGGCAATTTTGTTAGACACTTTTGTTTTTATTATTGTTTAAAATATTTTGGCAATTTTTTTTAGACATTTTTGTTTTTATTATTGTTTAAAATATTTTGGCAACTTTTTTTACATATTTTTGTTTTTATTATTGTTTAAAATATTTTGGCAGTTTTTTATTATTAACTACCTTCTCCACCATAATATAAAATGAGTAGAAGTCTAGGAGAATATATAGAAATAGAGGTATGCTAAATCTCTATTAATTGTAATTCTCCACCACACTATAAAATGAGTAGATGCTTAGGAAAATATATAGAAATAAAGGTATGACAAATCTCTACTAATTGTAAAGGTTAAATCTCTACTAATTGTAATTCTCCATCACACTATAAAATGAGTAGATGCCTAGGAAAATATATAGAAATAGAGGTATGAGAAATTTCTACTAATTGTAGGGGTTAATATGTTTTAGTAGGATTTAATAACACTAGTAATGATAGGGATATTCTTTAAAGATATTAATGAATGTTTGGGTCAAAATTTCTCTCGAGATTAAGTATATGTTGAAATTGTTAATAGTCAATTATTATTGAGTTTTATTTAATGTTAATAGATTAATGATTTTTGAAAATAATATTTCCAATGAATATGATTCTTCATCTTTATGTCATGAACTAAATTCTGCTAGTACCTTTTTTGCATTTTGGCTTTTTTAGTATGATCTCTAAAACATTGAGATAGGCTTTAAGCTTAAAAGACAAAGACTTTCGTAAAGGGCTGCTAGACCTGCTAGAATATTGTTATGCCATGAATGTATTCAATAGAACAAATAAATAAATGGTTATTGAGTTTCTTGTCATACTTTGATTTGATTAATCTTCATTTCTATTTTTTTTTATGCTCAATACAAAAACAAATTATAAATATAAAAAATGAAATATAATTCAAAAGTTTCTTTGGTTTTAATTTTAAGATTATTATATATAAATTATAAAAAATGAAATATAATTCAAATGTTTCTTTGGTTTTAATTTTTAGGTTATTATAATTTTTTTTCTACATTTTTTTTCTTTATAGCGGATCAACTAAACAAAGAATACAAAAATAAAAACTATAAATATAAAATACCTAAAAATAACAAAATTCTAGAAGGGTTATTTATTCTAAGCTTAATAAAGAAACAACCTTCTTATTATAGTCCCAATTTGCACTTTTCATAAATAAAGAAAAAAGGATAGGGGCTTTAAATAATTGGGTTGTATTCCCACCTCCCCCTCTACTTATTCTCATGAGGGTGTTGAGATGTCAATTGCATAATTACCATTTTTGCAATCAATGACATCAATATCATATAAGAAACCACATAAAAGAACTTTGAAGTAGTATGCTCATGCTACAAGCAAACCTTGTTAACCTTCAAATCAAAATCAAGGACTAGGACAACCCTCCACAATTAAATATAGAAGTGTCAGGGAAGACATTACAACAAGATGAAATCATTTGTAGTATATGCTTTCAAAAATTATTTGAGGATAAAGCATCTATGAAGGGGAAGGGTTTGTAATAGACATAATATATTTTACATGATAAATTTAAAAGTGCATAATTTAAATATTATTAAAGCATTATCAACCTATACTATGAAAGGCATGACTCTCCAAATAACGACCACCCGCGTATATTAATTTATGCATGCACCAATCCCCCTTGTAACATCATTTCATTCATTGTGTGTGTGTGTGTTCCAAGGAAAACCTCATGAGAAATCCTTAAGCACTTCTCTGCATTTGCTACTTGTACCAAGTGTAAACCCATTAATATTCATTATGGTACCTAACCTGTAATGATCCCAAGACAAAAAAAAAATTGCTTGGAATCACTAACTAACCACTGATTTGATTATTAATTGTTGTGTATGCAGGTTGGCCTTGACATTTTGGCCTTAGGGTTTATTAGGTTGTTTCAGCGATGTGTTATACAAGCATTATTGCAAACATATGAAGATCATCATCAAGACAAGATATGAACACAAGCAATAACTGAACTTTATTATAAGAAATCAAGCACTTGATACAATGAGAGAAGAAGATCTGGAATAGCTTCAGATGGCTTCTATGAAAATAATAGAGCTGCATACAAAATGCTCCCGAAGATAAAAATCAAGCCTCCCAAAGGTTGCAATAGAAGATGAACGCTCAATCTGCAAACTAGGGTTTAAGCCTAACCCCCAAGCAACTAGTACGACCTTTCTCACTGCTAGTACGGTCTACTGAAGATAATGGATTCCAAGGGTTCGACTCTCTTGGAGCTGAAGACCTCCAAATGTTGTCAAACTCCTCCCAAAGATAGATCAAGGCAATAGAAGCCTTCTCCTGAAGTATGGATCTCAAATGTTGAAGCTTCCTCCTCAAACTGCATAAATCCTAGACTGGTACGACTCTCCTAAAACCATGAATATGGCCAATAGTACGGCCTGACTGAATATGGGCTTTGAATCCCCTGAAACTCTCTAGAATGATAGATCGGGTGGCCACAAGCACCTGAAAGAAGTTTCAGTGTCATATCTAACCTCTAGCCTCCTAGATCTAAGAAATATTGAATCACAAGACGTCCCCTTCTTCCTGAAATCATCCCAACCTGCAACTGGATGATAGGGACATGATAACTCCTCAAGGAAACCCTCAAACTGATGATAAAGGGCTTGCAAGCAAAACCCTAATGCTGAAAACCTTCCAATCTTCCTCAAGATGTTGGATCGAACTCTTTTTCCACAAATGGTGCACCCCTGCAAGAAAACCCTAGCTGGTACGGCCCTGCAGGTTCAACTGGTATGACCCTGCTAGTCCTCATGGAAAGATGATAGATGTAGAATGGTGTGGGTGGAGTATTTCATCCCCGATACCAAGCTTGGAACAAGGTGAGTGGAATATTTCACCACTGAGTTGTTCACTAGGGTTTGTAATATCAAAACCCTCAAAACTGTATGCTCAAGAGCATCAGTAAGCAATTACCAAAATGCAAAATGAATGAGAGGTGCGCCCTAGCCTTCTCTTTATGCTTTTCTTCTATTTCCCTGTTGAGTTAAGTTAACCCCTAGGGTTAACTCCTAACTCAACCTCCAGTGCTTTTATTTCTTCATTGAGTTATCTTGTTAACTCCTTTTTATTAAGTCAACTTAAGAATATAACCTTAGTTTGGTTGACTTTTCCCCTCAGTGTGAGACTATGGCCTAGTGGGGATGCCGAGGCCACTAAGTCTTCTCAAACCTCTTCATCAAGGGGTGGGAGACATTACAGTCTCCCCTATTAGAAATTGCTTGCCCTCAAGAAATTCCAAACATGTTTCGTGTACCACTTGTTCATTCTCCCACGTGGCATCCTCAATGGGTAAATCCTTCCACCTGATCAGGTACTCTTTGATGCTTCTTTTCCTGAGCCTCTTCTCCCAAACCTCTAGTATCTCTTCCGGAATCAAAACAAGTTGGACTTCTTCGTCCATGGGAGGTAGTACCTCAATAGGTGTGATGTGTTGGCCAATGGCCCTCTTCATGCAGGACACATGGAAGACATTGTGTATTTTACTGCCTTGTGGAAGCTCCAGCTCATAAGCTATTGCCCCTATCTTTTTGTTGATCCTGTAGGGCCCAAAGAAACGTGGTTCTAGCTTCTCTGCTCCGCTTCTTTTTATAGAATCATGCTTGTATGGTTGGAGCCTTAGATAAACTAAGTCACCAACCTCAAAAGTATGATCCACCCTGTGTTTGTCTGCTTGGACCTTCTGTTGGTTATGTTCTCTCTGTAGATGATCCTTCAGCTCTTTGAGGATGTCTTGGCTCTGCTATACCCAATCATGTACCATTGGTGCCCTGCTGTCACCAAAATCAATCTCTAAAAAAGATAGTGGGCCATAGCTGTATAAGGCCCTGAATGGTGTCATGCCTATGGACACGTGTTGGGTGGTGTTGTAGCAGTACTCTCCCAAGTGAAACCATCTGACCCACGCTTTATGCTACCCTACTACATAATTCCTGAGGTATCCTTCTACCCACTTGTTGACTATCTCAGTCTGTCCATCCGTCTGCGGGTGATAACTGGTACTAGGGGTCAAGGTCATACCAACCAATCTGAACAACTCCTGCCAAAATGTACTCATGAACCTGTTGTCCCTGTCACTAACAATGGTCTTGGGTAGGCCGTGCAACCTAAAAATCTCCATGAAAAATAGTTCGGCCACCTGTGTTGCATTGAAGTCAGTGGCTATGGAGAAGAAGTGTGCAAACTTCGTCAACCTATCCACTACTACAAAGATGCAGTCCTTCCCCTGCGCCCTTGGCAACCCAGTGATGAAATCCATGGATATGCTTTCCCACTTTTGCTCTGGAATGGGTAAGGGTTGCAGTAGTCCTGCTGGGTGAGTGTGCTCATCTTTGTTTTCCTAGAATGTAGTACACTCCTTGACATGATTTATTACATCCTCCTTAAGGCCCTTCCATGAGAACCTCTCTCTCACCTATCTGTATGTCTTACTAATCCCTTGGTTCCCTGCCATTGGTGAGTCATGGCATGCCTGCAACACCTTGACCTTGAAGGTGGATCTAGGAACCAAGAAGATTCGTCCCTTGTAATAGATGAGGTCATTGATAATGTTGAAGTTATCATCATGTACATGCCCGTCCAATAGGTGAAAAGTGAACTGATCCTTTGCATACTCCATCACTAAGTGGTCCTTCCAATCAACTGATACACTTGTCATGGAAAAAATGGATGGCCTCCTGGACAGTGCATCAGCCACCACGTTGTTCTTCCCTTTTCCAAATTCGATGTCAAAGTCATAGGCATGTATTCTTATTACCCATTTATGTTGTCTTTCGTTTAAGTCCTTCTACTCCAATAGGTATTTAAGACTGTTATGATCCGATTTGACCACAAACTATGCACCTACCAGACATTGCCGTAATTTGGCTAGTGCGTGCATGATAGCCAACGTTTCTTTGTCATAAACGTTGTAGAGTAGCTCAAGACCTCTGATTTTTCGGCTCTCATAGGCAAGAGGGTGTCTATTTTGCATTAGTATGGCCCCTATGCCTTCTTCTGAGGCATCACACTCCAAGGTGAAAGGTAGGTCGAAATCTGGAAGATCTAGGACTGGGCATGTGCTCATCACCTTTTTCATTTTATCCATCATAATTTGAGATTCTTCACTCCATTTGAAGGCTCCCTTCTTCGTCAAATCATTCAAGGGTGCACATAGCTGAGAAAATCCTTTGGCAAATTTCCTGTAGTAAGTGCACATGCCTAGAAATCCCCTTAGCTCTGTGAGTGTCTTAGGGGTAGACCACTCCATAATGGATTTTATTTTCTCCTGATGCACCTGTACCCCCTTTTCTCCGATGATGTGTCCCAAATAAAGAACTTCTATCATTCCAAACTCACATTTGGACTCCTTAGCGTACAATGACTGCTCCTCCATTATAGATAGAATTTGGTCCACATGCCGAAGGTGTTCCTCCCACGTCTTGTTGTAAATGAGCAAGTCATCAAAAAATACTAGCAAGTGCTTCCTCAGTTGTTTGTTGAACACATGGTTCATGCAAGATTGGAACGTGGTTGGGGCATTGGTTAACCCGAAGGGAATCACCAAGAACTCATAATGGTTGTAATGACACCTGAAAGTTGTTTTTGAAATGTCCTCCTCCCTCATCTTGATTTGATGGTAGCCAGAACGAAGGTCAATCTTTGTGAAATAGACAACTCCACGTAGTTCGTCTAGCAACTCATCAATCCAGGGTATAGGGTACCTGTTTTTTATTGTCTTTTTATTCAAGGCCCAGAAGTCAATGCACATCTACATCATCCCATCTTTCTTCTTGACCAACACTATTGAAGAAGCAAAAGGGCTAGAGCTTCGCCTGATGTGTCCCATGTTCAGAATTTATTTGATGGTCTTCTCTATCTCGTCTTTATACTTCTTTGGATGCCTATATGGTGTGGTGATTATTGGTTTAGACCCTGCATCTAGCTCAATGATATGCTCAAACCCCCTGTCTGGTGGCACCCCTGGAGGAATCGGTCCAAACACTTTGTGGTGCTTGTCAAGGATCTCCTGGATCTCTGGGGTGTAGTGAACCTTACCCTGCTCATCCACATGTGCTAAAATCCTACATTCAACCACATATATGATCTCCTCTCTCCTGAAGATGGCTTCCATCCTCTTGGCCATAACTACCTTGGCAAAATTACCTGTCATGCCTCTGAGCACTACCTTTCGTCCACCCTCCTCTGTAAAAGACATCTCCATGGTCTTGTAGTTGGTGGTGATAGGCCCCAATGTGATGAGCCACTGAACTCCAAGGATGATGTTAGTGTCCGGAAGGTCCATCACATATACGTCTTGTACTAACTCATGCCTACCCAATGTAAGCCTCATACCTAGAATGTACCTGTCACAAGGCATCGTGCTTCCCCCTGCTACCTCCACCTTGAACCCTTCAAATCCTACCGTGGGTATATGCCTCCTCTTCAATAGTGTTGAGTCAATGAAGTTGTGAGAGGCTCCCCCATCAATCAGCACTGATACCTTTTTCCCTTGAAAGACTCCTCTCATCATGAAGGTGTTGAATTTAGGAACCCCACTGATAGATGCCAAAGTGGCTTTCCCCTCAGATGTGTTGTCATGTTCTGTGACCACCTACTCTGTTGTCTCTGTGGTTTCGGCCTCCATGTTCTGAAGTTGGCCATAATCTTCCTCCTCCTCATTGTTTGAGGTCACCTCTATGTAGTGCACTTGGCCACGGCCCATGCACTTGTGTGATGGGTTCCATGGTTCCTTGCACGTGAAGCAAAGTTGCTTCCTTCTCAGTTCCCTCCTGGTGTTATCATCCATTCTGCCACAACCCCTGTCAAAACCTCTTGGGTTGCGTCCCCCCTGGTTCATTGTAGTTCTCCGGTCTCTTTTTCGGTGTTAAGAGGTGGCCTAGGTACAAACTTTGGTTTGGCAGCTGGTCCTAGGTCCCTTGTCTTGCAAATAGCATCATGTAGGTTGGTAAGCTTAAAATCCTTTACCCAACCCTTCAAGGGTTCCATCAACCCCTCAGTGAAGAGCATCATGAGCCTGGTTGGTGATATATCATGCACCATGACTGCTAGCCTCTGAAATTCCTCAATGTATACCTTGGCTGCCCCTATTTGCTTGAGCTATGTGAGCTCCCGGAAAGGTAGTTCAAGATCCCCCTGATCAAATTTGTCAATGAGTCTTTGGGTGAATTATGTTTAGGTCACTATCTGGTTGTGGCCTAGGGTGGTGAGTCCATGATACCACCAGTCATGAGCCTTGTCATCCAAATACATAGTGGAAAATTTTGTGTTTTCCATCTCCCTCATGGGATTAAGCTGCAGATAAGTGTCCAGTTTTTGTACCCATGCCCGAGTTGTCATCTTGGTCGTACCATCAAAGTATGGGATTTATATCTTCCCTTCTCTTCATTCAAACTCAAAATTACTCATGTGGTTCGGCCTGGGATTGTTTCTGAACTTGAGTTAGCAATATTGATCCAGGGACATCTGCCTCTGAATGATCATATCCAAGCCATAGTACTCCCTAGTACACTGTGCCATCTACTCAACAAAGTCATCCACCTACTCCTGTTGTATCTGTTCATATGTGAATGTGGGAAAGTACGGTCTAGGGTTAGTCCTACTCCCCATTTGTCCATGTGACGTACCCCCTCCATGGCTTCATTCGAACCTGGGAGCCTTTTTCAGATTATACCTGACTTCCCCATGGGATCCACCAGCCTCTTTGTTTCCATGCGTCTCAGGGTCTTTCCCCTGATGAGTCATCTTCATCAATAGATCGGTCATCCAAGTATGGTTCTCATCAATCTTCCTTAGATTCCCATCTACCTTCTTCAAGGTCTCAGTGATTTTGTCTTGTCCCCTTCGGTTTGTCTCCTGGATTTTCTGTAAATTGTGGACTAGGTTACCTTCTGTAAGGTTTATGGTTTGATGGAATTCGTTGAATTCTGCTGCCAAGAAAGCCAAGCCTTGTGGCTCACGGTCATCTCTTGATCCCTCCATTTTGGCTTTTGTTTCACTAGCCATCTTCTTCCTTCTACCCATAAAGATACCATTGTACCTCTGCTTGCGCTAATCCTCACGGGTTTGGAGGATCAAAGCTCTGATACCACTGTAATGATCCCAAGCGGAAATTTTTTTTTGCTTGGAATCACTAACTTACCACTGATCTGATTATTAATTGTTGGGTATGCAGGTTGGCCTTGACATTTCGGCCTTAGGGTTTATTCAATTGTTTCATCCACGTGTTATACAAGCATTATTGCAAACAAATGAAGATCATCATCAAGACAAGATATGAACACAAGCAATAACTGAACTTTATTATAAGAAATCAAGCACCTAATACAATGAGAGAAGAAGATCTGGAATAGCTTCAGATGGCTTCTATGACAATAATAGAGCTGCATACAAAATTCTCCCGAAGATACAAATCAATCCTCCCAAAGGCTGCAATAGAAGATGAACGCTCAATCTGCAAACTAGGGCTTAAGCCTAACCCCCAAGCAACTGGTATGACCTTGTTGACTGCTAGTATGGCTTGTTGAATATAATGGATGCCAAGGGTTCAGACCTCCTGGAGATGAAGACCTCCAAATGCTGGAAAACGCCTCCCAAAGATAGATCAAGGCAATAGAATCCTTCTCCTGAAGTATGGCGCTCAAATGTTGAAGCTTTCTCCTCAAACTACAGAAACCCTAGACTGGTACGGCTCTCCTAAAACCCTGAATATGGCCAATAGTACAGCATGGCTGAATATGGGCTCTGAACCCCCTGAAACTCTCTAGAATGATAGATCGGGTGGCCACAAGCACTTGAGTGAAGTTTCAGTGTCAGATCTAACCTCTAGCCCCCTAGATCTGAGAAATAATGAATCACAAGACGTCCCCTTCTTCTTGAAATTTCCCCAACCTGCAACTTGATGATAGGGACGTGATAACTCCTCAAGGAAACCCTCAAACTGATGAGCAAGGGCTTGCAAGAAAAACCCTAATGTTGAAAACTTTCCAATCTTCCTCAAGATGCTAGATCGAACTCTTTTTCCACAAATGGTGTGCCCCTGCAAGAAAACCCTAGATGGTACGACCCTGCTGGCTCAACTGGTACGGCCCTACTAGTCCTCATGGAAAGATGATAGATGTAGAATGGTGTGGGTGGAGTATTTCATCCCCAAGACCAAGCTTGGAACAAGGTGAGTGGAATCTTTCACCACTGAGTTGTTCACTAGGGTTTGTAATATCAAAACCCTCAAAACTGTATGCTCAAGAGCATCAACAATCAATTACCAAAATCCAGAATGAATGAGAGGTGTGCCCTAGCCTTCTCTTTATACTTTTCTTCTATTTCCTGTTAAGTTAAGTTAACCCCTAGGGTTAACTCCTAACTCAACCTCCAGCACTTCTATTTCTTCATTGAGTTATCTTTTTAACTCCTTTTTATTAAGTCAACTTAAGAATATAACCTTAGTTTGGTTGACTTTTCCCCTCAGTGTGAGACTATGGCCTATTGGGGATGCCTAGGCCACTAAGTCTTCTCAAACCTCTTCATCAAGAAGTGGGGGACATTACATAACCTAGTAGGGACATCGATTGACACATGCAACGAAAACAACCTATATGGAGGATTGTGTAGCATACCCCTAATAGAATAAGATTAGTAGACTGGGATAATTAAGGATAATTAATAAACATTGAATTTTTATGATTTTTGAATATGTCCATATTCAGTGATCGAATTTGAAGTGTTAGTCAAGTTGAAGGATATATATTTATTCAACTATTTTATAATGAAAAGTTGAAAAAATAGTTGCACTTCAATTTACAACAATAAATCAGATTCACACTTCAAAAAAAATATTTTAAATAAAATATTGTCCTTCGAATTATTTAAAATGTTAAAATTTAAGAACAACTAGATAAATAAGCTGAGATTTCAATATAAAGTAATAATAAACATATTTATAATTCCAAATACAACTTTTTGATCGGTTATATATACATTAATAGTAATAGAAATTGAGCCACCTTTTGTTTGGAGGAATTTCAATGTGTTAAAGATGACCATAAAATTTTAGACACGATTACAAAATCAAACTTTTTTGTGAACACCAATATAAGATAAATGTAATCTATGTATCCATACGATGCATGCATAATACATTTTATGTTCATATTTTGAGTATACCCCAATCCTTCTTAACCATGGGAGTCATGTTCATTTTAGATCTCACTAGAAAAGAAGAAATTGCACTAGATCTTGAGGCCTTTGTTAAAAGGTGATAATTCTATCAACATATTGTAAAAGAAATGAAGAGACCATACTTGCATCATAGGCCTCTAGGACCATGACAATATAGCATGACTACATCCATTGATTATTATGTAAGCTAAGATGTTTATGATTTGGATCTTCTCGATATCTATAGAAACATGAGATTAAATGAAAATATCCATTAAGACCACCAAGTATGTTAATTTTTATTGAGGGTATTGATTGTTCACTTTATCTATCAAACCATGCGAAAATGCATGAAAGAGTGGGATGTTAGAACATAATCTCTAATGCATAAGTTTGATGATAGTAAAAATTGTGTTACCTTCACCCTAACTTTCTTAAGAAACCCACCCAGTGTCAAAAATGTTGTTCCAAGCATTAAAGCTACAAAGGATATGTCTCCTTGATCTTGGGCTTGGGATGAGGTAGGGGGAAAGAGAGTTGTGGGGCATTAATGTCAATGTTGCTAGAAACGAGAAGAAGATAACAAAAAAAATGTTACTATGGCAAGTGTTGGAGGCAAATATAAAAAAATGAAAGGCATTATGTTGAGTGTGGAATTCAAAAACATGAAGTATGTAAATTAAATGTGATGCCAATTCCTATATTGAAAAGAATCAACAATGCTCATAACACACTAATTCAAGTGGAGATTCACAAAGACAAGGTATCTAACTTCTTTGGTAAGATTTCATTAAGTGACACATAAAATAGTATATGCATCAACACACTGGTAATATATTCATCTAGGTGTGAGCTATGTGATATATTTAATGTCGTGGAAGGGTACACTTGGGAAGTGTACACCTTATCAGGGAATAAATAAGAGCCAACTAAAGTAGAGATGATTTTAGTCTTTAGATGCCAAAGGCAAGTATTGTGTGATGAAACAATGTTCATTGACCAACCAAGCATTGGAAGTGAGGACATTGATGGGTTACTGAAAATCTAACCCTTCTTTTGACATTTTATGATATTTATTGTCCTTCATAAATAACAAGTAATTTAAAATATTTACATTTTTTAAGGGTGTTTTTTGAATTACCCTTCTACAACAAGTTTGAACTTTTGAAAGGGCTAGGAAGAATTCAATTTTGATCGTTGACAAGAGATTGGATACAAACAAAAACATTGTATTGTATTTTTTTTGTTTGTCCATTTATTTTTTCCCTTCTCATCCTCTAATAAATGTGATTGTATATAATAATATTATGTTGTTTGTGAATGGTAACATTGTTCTACAACAAGTTTGAACATTTGAAAGGGCTAGGAAGAATTCAATTTTGATCGTTGACTAGAGATTGGATACCAACAAAAACATTGTATTGTGTTTTTTTTGTTTGTCCATTTATTTTTTCCCTTCTCATCCTCTAATAAATGTGATTGTATATAATAATATTATGTTGTTTGTGCATGGTAACACTATCAATGTTATAGAGTTTATTTTTTCAATTTGTAAGTGGAAACAACAAACATAAGTGGTAACTATGACATTTTAAAATTTTTAATAAAATTTATGTTATAAT
>JZKD02S0367188.1:0-10957 GCA_000966675.3 Picea glauca
AACTGTGTTTTCCCCCAACATTTGGTAGGTTGTGGCGAAGTCTGGGTCTATCTCATAGAGTTGGGGTCATCTAGAAGTCTCATGGTTGTAAGAGTCTAACACCATGGTGAGTTTCGCGACTGGTGTTATACTGAGGAAATCAATGATGCAATTGGTGCTTCCTGTTTTATAATTGATGTTGAGTTGAAATTACTGCAAGTATGTGGACCACTTTTGATGGTGGTCATTCTGTAATTTTCCTTATGTCTGCATGGACTGATGTGGCTTATGATCAGTGTGGATGACTTTCTCCTTCCCAAAAATGTAGTGTCTCCACTCGTGGCATGCTTTCACAATGGAGTACATTTCTTTGTCACAAGTGGGGTACTTACAGACAACATTTGATAGTGTCTCACTATTATAGGCCATGGGGTGGCTGTGCTGAGTGAGAATGATGCCCACAACATAGTCAGAAGCATCTGTCTTGATCTCAAAGGGTTGTTGTATATTTGGGAGTGAAAGTAATGGGGCTGAGCACAAGCGCTACTTCAAATCATAAAACTCTTGTTGTTGGGACTGGTCCCATGAAAAATTCTCCTTACCACCACCCCTGGTTATTTGGCTGAGGGCCCATGCAATATGGGATAATCCCAACACGAACCTGTGGTAGAAATTGGCAAGGCACAAGAAGCTCTAGAGATTAATGAATGTGGTTGGGGTTGGCCAGTCACAGATGAGTTGGATCTTCGTTGGATCCACATGTACACCATTCTGATCAATGATGTATCCTAGGTAATGGACTATGTCCATGCCGAAGGATCATTTTTCCAAGTTGGCATATATCTTGTTTTGTCGCAAGGTGTGCAAAACTTGTTGAATATGATGCCAGTGTTCGGTCAAAGTATTGTTGTAAATGAGAATGTCATCCAGATACACCACTACAAAATTATTGGTGAATGGTCATAGGATATTGTCCATCAACCTCATGAAAGTGGCTAGCACATTTTTCAAACCAAAGGGCATAGCCAACCATTCAAAAAGGCCTTCATTTGACCTGAAGGTGGTCTTCCATACATTTGTCTTTTCTATTAGGACCTGGTGGTAGCCAGACTTCAGATCTATCTTACTGAAGTATTTGGCCCTCGTGAGTTGATCAAGGAGGTCGTCGATTCGGGGAATCGAGTACCAGCTTCTGACAGTCATTTTATTCACAGCCCAGTAATCAATGCAGAGTCACCAGGTTCCATATTTCTTTTGTACCAACACGATTGGGCTCCCACAAGGTGATGAGATGGGATGGATGTGCTCCTTGTCGAGAAGTTATTGGATATGTCGCTTCATCTCCTCATTCTTTAACAGAGAGTGGTGATAGACTAGCCCATTGGGCAACAGTGTGTCAGGGGTCAGATCGATGGGGTGCTTGACCTAGCAGTGTAGAGGTACCCCGGTAGGTGAGGAGAAGATATCGGAGTATTCTTCCATGACCTTATCTACTTGCTTCTGCTGTGTAGAGAGGTCGACCACATAGACCCTAGATGTGGCTGTGATATTTTTCTTATTCAGAGAGAAAATCACAAAGAAGACAAACTTCCCCATCTGAAAGATGACCTTCCTGCATTGCTTAGAAGAGATCAAGGAAATAGAACTAGGTGGGACTGCGTCAGGTATCCTGGACAATTTCCTGTTCAAAGTAATAATAACACTACGAGGCCTAGACTCATATACATCATGATGTTTCCATAAACAAAGTTTTCCCAAAATAACATCACAAACTTCGAAAGGATAAACATCACACAATACCTCGTCTTTGAAGGGCTTGATGTCATATGACAGTCAACACTATTGGATGATGTGGAGATCGCTTCCTTGGCGGAGCCATCCAATGGTGTAGGGTTGTGGGTGTGGTGTTTTCGACAGGGCAAACTACTTGAAAACCTCTGTTGAGATGAGGTTCTTCTCGCTACCACTATCAATGATGAAGTGTCGTGGGGTTCCTTTTACACACATCTGTGAATAAAAGAGGTGCTCTCCTTGTTTTTTCTCGTCTGGGTCACCAGGCTAGAGCTTGGTGGTGGAAACGGTGACACTGGGTTACACGTCAATGACTTGTCTTCCCCTTTCTGGTTCTAGATCAAATTCAAAACCCACATATAATTTCAGAGGCTTTTACTTTGGCCACCAATGACTTCTTTGAGCGACAGTCAATAGTGTTATGCCAAGGGCTCTTATGGAAGTCGCACCACTTCTCGGTATCATTCTTTGTCTTTATGGTGTCCTTATTTGCTTGCAGCTTGGACTGTTTGTCCTGATACTATCCATATTTTCTCTATCCTTTGTTCTATGGATTGGGGATACCCTTTCTTGGCTTTTGTTGTGTGGGGTTCCCAGGCCCAAATTGTCGCGTCTTTTGTTTGAGCTTCTACTCTATTTTGATAACATATCGGTAGGCCGCACCCAAGGATGAGATGTCCAGAAATTCCATTTCGGTCTAGATGTATATATGCATATCACTATGATACTTGAGCACTAGATGTCGCTTTGAATATTTGATATCCATTTTGGTGTGCAAGGTATGGAAGATGTTTGTGAAATCTAGCACTACTTGGTATCTTTCTTGCCGCAGTGTGGTCCATTTGGTATACAAGTCTTCATAACTTCTGACAGGGCAGTATTGTTCCTTAATATCAGCCTTGAAGGATTCCTAGGTGGTAGTGACTGTAAATAATGAGGGTTCCTCTATTTCCTTTTGCTCACAAAAGGTTTCCCACCAATCTTTAACATGGGGAATGGCTTTGAGTAGTGAAAAAGTAATATTTTCTCTATTCAAAAAATTATGGATAGAAAAATACCCTTCTAGTAGATTCAACCAATTGTCTACAACATCTGCGTCTATATAACCTTTAAATATAGGAATATCAAAGTTTATTTGTACCTTGAAGAGGGCGGGGCCTCTACTCGAACAATATGTGTCTTCTGTTGGTATCCGTCGAAGGATTTGTGCGAAACAATCCATCATCTTGTTCCTTTGTTGTGTGATGGATTCTTCAATCAACAGTTTGAAAGGATCTCCTATCCCATCATATTTTTTTTCTCCTACCATGAGAGGTATCTTGGGCATGTGAGAGATTTTTTCCTCAAGAGAAACAAGCTCGAGACCCAACTCTTTGTACTTCGACCTCCTTGGGGACATGCATTAAGATGAGAAGGAGCAGACCGCTATGATACCACTAATATGGATTTTATGAGCATAACAAAATGAATACAAATTATTAATAGGTACTTAAAAAAAAATAAAAGAGATATAGTAAAACTGGTTTTCTATTCAATAAAGAAATAAGTTGAAACTTTAAAATGCAGTGGAAACAAGCTTGTTGGAATGGTGGTGGCTTATCTCTGAGAAGAGATGTGACAGATGCACTCATTCACCAGAAGATCATTACAATGAGGCTCTGAAGGCCTCTTTACAATAAAAAGGAATTCCAAAAACCCTAGACATCCAAAAACCTAACCCTAGGAGATGAAGCGCCAAAAGTCATGTGGGCCCCGTTTGGGTAAGTTAGTACATTAACTTCTCGGGGTCGTAACTTTTGCATACGATCTCTGTTTTAGGCATATGATAGCCAGTTGGAAAGGTATCATAAAGGAGATTCATTTTTGGGGGTCAATATTGACTTTATATACCATTGAGAATCTATATCCCGAAAAACCTTCATCTAGGCCCTCAAAATGGCCCCAGAAGTTAAAACTACTAAAAATAGTAAATTGCCAAAATTGCCAGAAAAATGTTTTGAGACAGTTGGAAAAGGTGGGTGGTGAATGATATCCACCTAGATAGATCCTCCCTCATTAGGAAGAAATTTTCTCCATTGCGTTGAGGTCCCCTATAAGGAGCAGGCCAAGGAAAGGAGGAATGTTGAGCTACAAATAATTATCCCCCACATCCTTGGTGATGGTGTATGGACCATAATGAAGTGGGTGAATATTTTGATGGGATCCTGTAAGGAGTTATTTATTCAAGTACAACCAATATTTTTCACCCATCTAAAACTTATGTGGCACCCGATGTTGATCATGGCATTATTTTTACTTGTCATTAGACTTCTGTAGGATATCTTGAACCTGTTGGTGGATGTGATGGATCTACTCAATGAATTGGGTGGATTTTCCAGCTTCAGTTGGAGAAGAAGATGAGTCTTTCGAGGTGACCACAAGGGGAAGTGAAACATATATGGGACCTAATGGTTGGAATCCCAACCCCACCTGAAAGAGGTTGTGGATGGTTGAGCTATAAAGGGCTCGGTTGTAGCTATGTTGGACATAGGGAAGGATCTCATCCCATGTGTGAGGGTGTTTTGAATTATACATGTGAATTATATGCACAATCATTCGATTTACAAAATCAGTTTGGTCATCTATCTGAGGGTGGAAGGTTGTGGATTTGGCAAGCTTGGTGTCCAACAGTGACCAGAGGCTCGACGAAAATGTGCTAAAAATTGATTGTCTCGATATGAGACAATGGTTTATGTTATTCCAAAATGTAACCAGACTCATTCAAAGAAGAGCTTGGCAGTGGCCTCTTCTGTGATTTTCTTCTTGCAGGTAAATAAAATCGCCATCTTAGAAAAGAGATCAACAACCACAAAAACACAGTGGTTTCCCCTCTTGGTGAACAAGAGGCCTGACATGTAGTCCATTGAGATGGATTCCCATTTCCTGTGAGGAGTAGGAAGAGGGGTGTACAGGCCCTATTTCATAGTATTCAGTTTATCAATCCTGCAGGTAGTGCAGGACTTGTTATACTTGCTAACCTCATGTCGAAGTTTCGGCCAGTAAAAATGTTTTTGTAGGATCGCCACTATATTTTCGACGCAGAATTTTCCTGCCACTCGACTGTAGTGATATTCCCAGATAATATTCTCTCACTTGCTTGATGGACCACAGATATGGCCCAAATGAAACAACAACCCACACTGAAGATGGAAATTATCGACAACTGCATTTTCCCCCAACATTTGGTAGGTGGTGGCGAAGTCCGGTTCTATCTCATAGAGTTGGGGCCATCCAGAGGTCTCATGGCTATAAGAGTCTAGCACTGTGGTGAGTGTCGCGACTGGTGGTCTACTGAGGCAATCAATGATAGGATTGGTGCTTCCTATTTTATACTTGATGTTGAGGTGGAATTGATGCAAGTATGTGGACCACTTTTGATGGTGGTCATTCTGCAATTTTCCTTGTGTCTGCATGAACTACAATGGCTTATGATCAATGTGGATGACTATCTCCTTCCCAAGAATGTAGTGTCTCTACTGGCGACAGGCTTTCACAATGGACTACATTTCTTTGTCGTAAGTAGGTTACGGAAAACATCTGATAGTTTCTCACTATGATAGGCCATAGGGTGCTCATGTTTATTGAGAAAGGAACCCACAACATAGTCAGAAGCATCTATCTCGATCTCAAAGGGTTGTTGCAGGTCTGGGAGTGAAAGTATTGGGGTTGAGCACAAGCGCTACTTCAAATCATCAGATGCTTGTTGTTGGGACCAGACCCATGAAATTTTTTTATTACCACCACCCCTGGTTATCTGGATGAGGGCCCATGCAATATGGGAGAATCCCAACACGAACCTGTAGTAGAAATTGGCAAGTCCCAAGAAGCTCTGGAGCTCAGTGAGTGTGGTTGGGGCTGGCCAGTTACAGATGACTTGGATCTTGGCTGGATCCACATGTATGCCATGTTGATCAATGATTTAGCCCAGGCAATGGACCCTATCCATGCCGAAAGATAATTTTTCCAAGTTGTCATATAGCTTTTTCTATTGCAGGGTATGCAGAACCTGCTGAATATGCTGAAAGTGTTCGGCCCAAGTCTGTTGTAAATGAGAATTTCATCCGGATACACCACTACAAAATTGTTGGTGAATGGTCGTAGGATATCATCCATCAACCTCATCAAAGTGGCTCACACATTTGTCAAACCAAAGGGCATGACCAACCATTCAAAAAGGCCTTATTTTTACTTGAAGTTGGTCTTCCATACATCTGTTTGTTCTATCAAGACCTGGTGGTAGACAGACTTCGGATCAATCTTACTAAAGTATTTGGCCCCCATGATTTGATTAAGGAGGTCGTCAATTTAGGGAATCAGGTACCGATTTCTAACTGTGATTTCATTTAGAGCTCGGTAATCAATGGAGAGTTGCCAGGTTCCATCTTTCTTCTATACCAACATGATTGGGTTCCCACAAGATGATGATATGGGACGGATGTGCCCCTTATGGAGCAGTTCTTGGATCTGTCACTTTCTCTCCTCATTCTCTAACAGAAAGCAGCGATAGAATGGACCATTCAATAGTGGTGCATTGGGTGTCATATCGATGGGGTTCTTGACTTGACAGTGCAGAGGTACCCTAGTATGTGAGGATAAGATATCTGAGTATTCTTCCACAACCTTATCTACTTTCTTCTGTTGTGTGGAGAGGTTGGCCACAGAGACCTTGGATGTGGTTGTGATCTTTCACTTATTGTGAGAGAGATTGATGAACAAGACAAACTTCCCCATATAAGACATGACCTTCCTGCATTTCTTAGCACAAATCAAGGAAATAGAACTAGGTGGGAGTACCTCGGGTATCCTATACAATTTCATATTCAAAGTAATAATAACACTATGAGGCCTAGAATAATATACAACATGACGTTTCCATAAATAAACTTTTCCCAAAAGAACATTACAAACTTCAAGAGGAGAAACATCACACAATACCTCATCTTTGAAGGGCTTGATGTCATATGACAGTCGACACTATTGGCTAACGCAAAGATCGCTTCCTTGGCGGAGCCATTCAATGGTGTAGGGTTGTGGGTGCGGTGTTGTCGAAAGGGCCAATCGCTTGATGACCTCTGCTGAGATGAGGTTCTTCTGACTATCACTATCAACGATGACTTGATGACCTCAGGTTCTTCTGACTACCGCTATCAACGATGAAGTGCAATGGGGTGCCTTTTACCCACATCTATGAACAAAAGAGGTGCTCTCCTTCTTCTGGCTCATCTGGTTCACCAGGCTGGAGCTTGGTGGTAGCAATGGTGACACTGGGTTCTATGTCAATGATTCATCTTCCCATTTCTAGTTCAATATCAGAGTCAGAACCCGCATTTGATTCAGAGGCTTTCACTTCGTCCACCAATGACTGCTTTGATCGACAGTCAACAGTGCTATGCCAAGGGCTCTTATGGAAGTCGCACCACTTCCTGGTATCTTTCTTTGTCTTTTCGGTGTCCTTCTTTGCTTGCAGCCTGGAATGGTTATCTTGATACTTTTCATATTTTATCTATCCTTTTTTCTGTGGGTTGGGGCTTCCCTTTCCTGGATTTTGTTGTGAGGGGTTTTCAGGACCAAATTGTTACGTCTTTTGTTTGAGTTTTTGCTCTATTTTGACAACATATCGGTAGGCTTCACCCAAGGATGAGATGTACAGAAATTCCATTTTAGTCTAGATGTATATATGTAGAGCACATCGATACTTGAGCACTATATGTCGCTCTGAATATTTGATACCCATCTTGGTGCGCAAGGTATGGAATATATTTGTGAAATCTAGCACTGCTTGGTCTCTTTCTTGCCACAATGTGGTCCATTTGGTATACAAGTCTTCATAACATCCGACATGGTAGTATTGTTCCTTAATAAAATCCCTGAAGGATTCCTAGGTGGTCGTGACTATAAATAATGAGGTTTCCTTTATTTCCTTTCTCTCACAGAAGGTTTCCCACCAATCTTTGACATGGAGAACGACTTTGAGTAGCGCAAAGGTAATATTTTCTCTATTCGAAAATTTATTGAAAAAAAAATACCCTTCTAGTAGATTAAACCACTTGTCTACAACATCTACGTCTATATGACCTTCAAATATAGAAATATCTAAATTTATTTGTACCTTTAAGGGGGCGACACCTCTTCTCGAAGAAGATGTGTCGCATGTTGGTAGTCGCCGAAGGATTTGCACGAAACTAACCATCATCTTGTTCCTTTGTTGCGTGAGGGATTCCTCAATCAACAGTTTGAAAGGATATCCTATCCCATCATATTTATTTTCTCCTTCCATGAAATCTCTCTTGGGCATGCGAGAGCTTTTGTCCTTAAGAGAAACAAGCTTGAGACCCAACTCTTTGTACTCTGACCTTGTTGGGGACATGCATTAAGACGATAAGGAGCAGACCTCTTTGATACAACTGATCCCGATTTTAAGAGTGGAATGAAATGAATACATATTACTAACAGGTACTTAACACAAAATAACAGAGATACAGTAAAACTGGTTTTCTATTCAATAAGGAAATAAGATGAAACTATAAAATGCAGCGAAAACAAGCTTGCTAGAATGGTGGTAGCTTATCTCTGAGAAGAGATGTGATGTTGTGCTAATTCACCAGAAGATAATTACAATGAGGCTATAAAATCCTTTTTACAATAAAAAATAATTCCAAAAACCATAGACATCCAAAAACCTAACCCTAGGAGATGAAGTGCCAAAAGTCATGTGAGCCCCATTTGGGTAAGTTAGTACATTAACTTCCCAAGGTCGTAACTTTTGCATACGATCTCTGTTTTAGGCGTATGAGAGCTCGTTGGAAAGGTATCATAGAGGAGTTTAATTTTAGGGGTTCAATAATATACAAATAAATATTTTAAAATCTTGATCCCAAAAAACCTTCATTTAGGCCCTCAAAATGGCCTCGGAAGTTAGAACTGCTAAAAATAGTAAATTGCCAAAATTGCCAAAAAAATATCTTGAGCCAGTTGGAAAAGGTGGGTGGCCACCAATATCCACCTGGATGAATCCTCCCTCCTTAGGAATCAATGGTATCCATTGCGTTGAGTTCCTCCATAAGATGAGGAAATTTCTGCTAAATTTAGCCCCGGGTGAGCCACTTGGCTTGGTGCAGGAGCTGCCTTGCTTTGATGGCTCGATAAAGATGGATCCTTTGCTATCGAGTGACCTTGATATGTGGGTCAGTAATATGATCATTGGATTCCTATTGTATGTATTTGGGGTTGAGCGTTGTTGGTTTCAGTTGTTTTGCTACTTCTGAGGTGTCCAATAATGGTGGGAAATAAGGGCAAAGGAGATCCATGTTGAACACTAGGTGCAGGCCAAGGAAAGGAGGAATGTTGATCTAAAAATCATTATCCCCCACATCCTTGGTGATGGTGTATGACCCATAATGGATTGGGTGAGCTTCTGATGGGTTCTTGTAAGGCGTTCTTTCTACAAGTGCAACCAAACGTTGTCTCCCACCTGAAACAGATGTGGCACCCGATGTTGATCATGGTGTTGTTTGTAATTTTCATTGGACTTCTGTAGGATATATTGAACTTGTTGGAAAATGTGTTGGATCCACTCAATGAACCGAGTGGCTTTGTCAGCTTTAGCTGGAGCAGGATATGAGTCGGTCAAGGTGACCACAAAGGGAAGTGAAACATCTATGGGACCCAATGGTTGGAATCCCAACCCCACCTAAAAATGATTGTGGATGATTGATGTTGGCACAAGGGTAGACCTAGGGTTCAGCTCAAAGAGAACACCAACAAGCCCTAACTACTAGCCCTTTTGGAAACACCTGCGAGGTAGATGCAGTCTCACCCAAAGCAGCTAGGAAGGGGTTGCAGGATAGATATGTATACAACCAGAATGAATGAATAATGGATTCAAAGAAACCAACACAAAAATCTAATATTCTTTATCTTCCTACAACCTACTACACAAGTTATATCTCAGATCTAACACATTATTATAATAGAAACATATCAAATGACAAAGAACAGAGCATCAATCACACACGACACAAGATATACGTGGTTCACCCTCTGTCTAGGGCTACGTCCACATAATTTTGCTTTATAATATATTAAGATGAAAGCATATAGTTCTTATCCACACTCTTAGCTAGCATATCTTATCTTCTTCTCTCTCTTTCTCCCTTCCTTGTGCACCCAGTTGCAGGGTTGATCTTCGCACCCAGCTGAAGATATTACAACACAAACTACTCTCACGATACAATACTTCTCTCTCAAAAGAAATCTCTCCTCATAAGGGATTTCACACCCAACTGGGCTACAACTCACAAAAATAACCACATGATAAAGTAGTTCACCCCCAACTGGGCTACATCTCCTTGAGCCTCCATCAATGGACTATTCTCTCTGGGATTAGTTTGTCTAAAATTATTTTACAAGTTGTTGCTCAACTCCAATGGATTCACTACTAAAAATGGACAAAATTTCCAATGCCCTATTTTCGTACCCCCAATGTTTGACATCCCTCAACCGCCGCTTATGAGGGCTCAAAAGGCGTCGAAAAATCTCCTATGGTTTTTCTGACATTCGGCTATTGTCAGTATTCTGACTCCCCTAATGTCTGACAACCGATGGCCTTTAAAAATTTAATTTCAAAGGACAACCGAAAAACTACCGATGAAGTCCGTCGATCTACCGATGAATATTCCAACGCTATCCCACCGACGCGAATGATGAGTTTGTTGAAGTCCAATGCTTTGCTGGGAGTGTTTCTAGTCGGAAGTCTGACCTGTAGTAGTCGAAAGACCAATGGACCTGAATATTTTAAAAAAAAAAAAATGTTGAAAAGAGGCGAGGCATTATTTTTCTCAAGTTCATAAAAGGCACCGAAGGTTTCTTCAACACTGACCAACCCATTCCGGTTGCCAAATTCTACAAGATCCTGGAGAAAATCATCGGTTGGCTCAAGCTTCAGCAAAGACATAGATGGATTGGTTGTTGCAATTGGAAATGGGGCAAATAAATGGCATGGAATTTATCAAAAGATGATTCTATCAAGTAATAGGGAAAATAAATGGCATGGAATTTATCAAAAGATGATTCTATCAAGTAATAGGGAAAATAAATGGCATGGAATTTATCAACATTAGTCCCTCATGGCCGCATAAATGTATTGTCC
>JZKD02S0367210.1:0-18708 GCA_000966675.3 Picea glauca
CTAAAATTTTGCAGCTAAAAGACTTAACAATGAGTTGAGGAAACTATCAATAGCCATGCTATCCACCGTAAAACCCAACCAAAATGATGGTGCTATTTTGGGAGTTAACACCTGCTTCTGGAATTTTGATGTTTCACTTTTCGGCACTTCAAGACTCCTGATGTTGAGAGTTTTTGACTTCTCCATCTCCTGGTATCCGAAATCCTGGTATCCATTACTTCGAGTGATGCGCCTGTTTCAGGTTTTCAGGATTTCGTATTTCGACACTTCAGGACTCCTGATGTTGAGAGTTATTTACCTCTCCATCTCTCAGTATCTGAAATCCTGGTAGCGAGTCTTTGTCACTTCATGATTTCTCATTTTGGTTTTTCGTGACTCCGGGTTTCCTGACGATGAAGAGTCTTGACTCTTCCAACTCCCGGTACCCGAAACTCTTTTTTTAAGTGCCTATTTCAAGATTTCAGGATTCCATATTTTGAGATTCCGGAAGTCCTGTGTTGAAGGGTCTCACCACTCAATTTCCCGGTATCCAAAACTCTGAAGTGAAGTCGAACCAACACTTCTGATCTTGCCAGTTTCGAGATTTTGAAGGCCCGCTTCTCCTAGAACTTTAACGAAT
This sequence comes from Picea glauca, assembly GCA_000966675.3. Classification (NCBI taxonomy): domain Eukaryota; kingdom Viridiplantae; phylum Streptophyta; class Pinopsida; order Pinales; family Pinaceae; genus Picea; species Picea glauca. Next base: position 620 of record JZKD02S0367210.1, read on the forward strand.
GTGCTGGTTCTCCTGGATCCAATGATCACTGTTGCTTCTCTGCCCATGCTCATGAATCCTCCTTACTTGGAATAATTTCAAAGTTTCAAAGACCTCGACCTTTGATCCTCCTGAGATCCTGAGTACACCATCTCTCTTGAGCTTACTTTGTTCTTGTTTTTCCATCGATGCACACTCTGATCTTGCCATCAATGACAAGAATACTCTGCCTATAAAACATGCCAAAAAATCTTTCTATAAGGGGCACATAGAATCATTGATAAATTTTAAAATAACCCTAATTTGATAGAAATGACGAGGATTCTTGCTGATGACCCAATCGAAAGATGAGGAGAGCCAAGTGGCCTAGAGACGATGCAACTTGAAGAAATCACCAGGTTATAAAACCCTGAAGTTTGACTGTTGGCACAGGGGCAGACCTAGGGTTCAATGCTCAAAAGCACACCAACAAAACCCTAACTACTGGCCCTTTCGGCAACACCTGTGAAGCAGATGAAGTCTCACCCAAGGTAGAGGCAGTGGTGGTTGCAGGACTTAGATGTCTACAACCTTAGCAGGGACACTGATATGTGATTATCTTGCTTCCAACATACTTAGCATTAGTTATTCCCTAACATACATTCATTAATACACTTCTCCGAAAGCATAGAGCATCGTAGTGAATACTTATACTAAGGATGATTCAGTACTTAGCCACATAAATATAGGTTAGATTCAACAGATCAAGCACTAAGCATCTTATATATCAGATCTAACATTCATTCATATATCATCAGCACATAGCATAACTAGATATACTTAATCACATCAAACACGTATCCAAGAAAGACATAAACACATTAGAATGAAGCACAAAGCACTATACACACAGTTACCATGGTTCACCCCCACCTTGGGTCTACGTCCACAAAGTCTTATTTATATTATCTCGGTCAAGCAATTACAATATAGAGATTCAATGACCCTTACTTCGCATAGGATAGAAGATCTTTGCAGCTCGCTAGATCCTTCTTCCTTTCTCTTCAACACAAAACTACAACAAACTACACTTAGCTTTCCAATCTCATGCACATATCACTCTAAGATACATCTGATCACACAGATCCAGTTACTAGCACTAATCTCTCAGTTATACATCACATAGATGTACTACATTACTATTACCACTTATCTTACTCTATTTACATTGCCTATTTATAGATTAAAAAATGGGCCTAAACATGGGTAAACCCACAGGTCGACATCCCTTTCCCATTACATCAACCCAAAACCCTAAAATGGACCCAAAATTAGGTCTTGCTTCCTTAATTTCCACTTCACGTTGCGCTCCTTCCTTGGCAAGATGTCGTAACCCCAAAAGTGCTCAAATATGACCAAGTATTATTCAAAACTTGGTCATGGGCCAACATGCCCCCAACACTCACCTGTGACTCGTCCCGAGTCACTCAAGTCTGACCAATTCCACTTCAAACACCTCGAGCTTGGCTCGAGTGGCTTTGAACTACTACAGTGCAACAACCTCTGTTTAGTAAATTCCTGGATTACTGTGTCATTGAGCGATCCTTCCAGGCACTGTTCTGCAGTAATGACACCTTGCTTAAGTTCAACTCCCTGGATTTCAAGTTTAATGAGAAGTTGGCATGAATTCTCTTGGAGTGGTTGCAGTTATTGAGAGGCTTCCATTACTTTACTTTGCAATGCATGTACTTGTTGTTGGGTTGTGCATTTTTCAGCTCTTCATTCTTTCGACTGGGGTCAAGGACTTCAGCTGCGCTTGTAGCACATCTGCATGCTACTTTTCTTCATGGAGCTGCACCTCCAATGTATACAATTCTGGATTCTTTGCAAGGGTTTCATAAGTTTGGTCACTTCTAGTTCTTAGCTACCTACATTCCAAAGCTAAGGTTTTTAATCGGTTGACTGTGCTTCAAGCAATGGCCTCTCTTATATCTCTTATCTCTTGGGGTGTCTCAGGCATGGTGTGGAGCTCCAGATCTATGATGCGCTGTTGAAGTTACTGGATTACTTCTTCCAATTGGGTCACCTCTTGTGGGAGACGATCTTCCATATTCACTTCTATGATCATCACAAAGAATAGTGCTTTGTGAACTCTCTCCTTTACTTCAAGTACTTCAAGTTGCTCTGCTAGCAACTGGTCCTTTCTCTGCTGTAATTGTGCTTTTTCCTCCTCCCACTTCACTTGTAAGGCAAGTTGCTCATATTCTGCCTTCCTCTGTTGTTCTCCATGTGCGCTCTGTTCTTGCACCAAAGAATGGGTGGCTTGCGCTATGTATTCTTGAGTTCATCGAAGGCGAGCTTCGAATTTCTCAGCGATCTGGTGTAACTGTGTGAGATCATCACCTGTTCTTGTTATTTCCATTGTTAATGGTGCCATAGAAACTACTTGTTTGGATTGGAGTGCCTGCTCCATTGTGATCCAATGGAATAGCTCCTGCCGCCTTGCTTCTTTCTTTTCCGTGAGCTCTAGTGAAACATAATTTAGTGTGGAAATTAGGAAGTCGAAATCATCTGGGGTAAGGGTAGTTTTAAGCGTGGTCTAGGTGGCCTTATCTTTGTTTATGGATGAGGGATTTGGTGGGGTAATCTTCCTTTTCTTGGAGGGATCTTCCTCGTCCCTAGGCAGAGTAACCTCACCTTTGCTCTGTTCAACTTCTGTGCCTCCTAGTTCTTCGTCATCACCTCCCTTCATAGGTGAGAGAGAAGTAGTCTTCGTGGATGTGCTGTGGATATCTTGAACTTCCACATCTTTCTTAGTCTTTCTCTGTCCTGGTGTATCCGACATAGCTTCAGGTCTATCTACGTCGGACATCTCTGCGAGGTCTGCTATAGAAAGGAGGTTTGTCGACCATTCCTTGGTAATATCCTCCAAGTCATCTTCTGTCAGCTTGTAATATGACTGGAGTTGTTGTTTGTGCTCAGTTGTGCGCGCTATGATGTAGGTGAAGTGACGATCTGTGCTGAATTTCATCAAAGGTCTAAACCTGTGAAGCATGTTGGGTGTAATGCGTAGTTTATACTGAATGGAATTATTCAACTGAGTGTAGTAAGCATGGAAGACAACATTGGACTTCCATTGTTTGTTCATGTCGTTGGAGTATCATAGCATACAAAACTTTGTGTCTAGGGGCTCGAAGGGTTCGATCTCTGGAAACGTGGCTCCCTCGGGTAGTTCCCATGCGATGAAAGCAATGAGTATGAGAAACTATCTAAAGTGGAACTCATACCCTTGGTCCTGCACTTGTATAAAGTCAATATCTAGCTGATTTATAAGGTATTTCACCCAGTTCATTTGTAGTCCCTCCGCGCACTTCCCTGCGAGGTCAACTACAAATCTGGTCACCTGTGTAGGTCTGTTTTTTTGGACTAAATTTCCTACGATCAAATGGCAACCAAAGCACACTGCTGCATTATCAATGGAGGATACCTTCTAACCTCGCATGCCTTTCCCTAGATCTCCATATGTGTCTTTTATTCGTTGAGTGAGAGCACGATCTGTGGTCTTCCCAGGGTAAAATTCCTACTAGTCAGGGCCCTGCATGCTTAGCCCAGTGATCTAATTGATCAGAATCAGATCCATAGTGATGCGATGGTCCAACCATAGGTATCCTTCGTGGTAGCAGGACATAAACAGTCTAACGCATGCATTGACTTCCTGATGCCTCCCGAAATGTGGAATCTTCATTACGTTGAGGAGGGTTGACTACACAAGGTTATGGGTCCATTATTGCGGTACAATCTTGGGGTTATTTCCTTTTGTAATAGTCAAGTACTTGTGTGGGGCTAGCGTATTGTATACCTTGTGATCTCCAAGGTTAAAATCACTAAATTTCAGTGCGGTGAGCTTCTTCTGGTCAACATGAACTACGCACACCCCTTTCGAGAGGTATGCACTGAATACAACATAGTTGAAGTCTCTGGGTACAATGTCGCGATTCACTATTCCACTTAGTGGTGGGATATATTTAGGCAAGATGCTTGGGATCATCTTCACAGTGGTGAAGTTGTTTTCAAGCTTCGATCGTCTTTTCGAAGGCGGTCGGGATGGTCCTGCTCGAGAAGTGGAGGGGGAAGCTGGCAGTCTGCCCGAGGATGATGCCTGTACACCTATATACATTTCGTGTTCTAACATGACTCTCTCAGTCATTAAATCAATTAGAACTTCAACAATTTTCTCAGTAGCGCTGAGCTCGTCTAACATACAAACTTGGGTCAGTTGGCTTGGGTGAAAAAGGATTTCAGATACTGTAGTGAATAGTAAGGAAATGATCTCAGGGTAAGTAAATCTCATGGTTCATGCTCAGATTCTCATTTAGAAAAAGTATTCTCAGTGCGTGGCGTGTTGGGTTAAGCAAAAAATCTTATCAATGACCTGCTTGCAATGGACATGGGGCCTTCATTAAATCCATTCTATCCATTCTGGTGCTATCCAACGGTCTAGTGGTAACCCATAACTTCTTTCCAATCCATTCGGAGTGGCGGTCGAATGGGTATATCGGTTTCAATGGCTATATTTCTTTGTCATGGCAAAGTACTCTATGTCGTTGTTCTGATATCTCGGTGAAGCTCCAATTCTGCAATTCTTCTTGCTGCGAAGTGTCCTCTAGAACCTTTTGCAACCTTAACGTATTATCCCTTTTCTTTCTTAACTTCCTAACCTTCTTCCCCATGAGCTTCATCTTAGTAATGATTTTACCATTCTGATGCGTATCTTCTATGGTCTTAGTTACTTCGTGCTATTGAAAGTCTTTCCCAGGGTTCCTTGATAATACTTCTTCTGTATAAAAAATAGGTAACTCGATCTTCTGTAGATCCTTAAGTGTTCTCTTAGCTTCAACATCGGAGTTGCTAATATTAAATATCTGTGATCTGCTCTTCTGTTCTTCAATCAAGTGTGCGATCCTTTTGTTCATAAAGTATTTTAACTCTTGCTTCTTCTGTTCCAAAACTTTTTCTTCTTCTTTTCACCTGGCTTGTTCTCTATCAATCCAAGGTTTTCCTATGAGCATGGAAAACGGGGTGCTGTCTTCAAAAAATTTAATGATCTCAAAGTCTTCCTCTTTCGAAGTTACATTGACAGTCATAGGTATCTAGGCGAGCCTTCCACATAGGTTTACTAGCTTTCCTCTGAAGAAACTTGTTCTTCCTAGGGAAGGGATCATGGCAGGCTTTCCTATAGCTTCCCAAGTTCTTTCTGACATAATGTTCACTTGTGTTTCTTCATCAAGAGTATAGTCAATGTCAAAGTCCCCTATTCTTGCTTCGATTTTTTNAGTTATTCCCTAACATACATTCATTAATACACTTCTCCGAAAGCATAGAGCATCGTAGTGAATACTTATACTAAGGATGATTCAGTACTTAGCCACATAAATATAGGTTAGATTCAACAGATCAAGCACTAAGCATCTTATATATCAGATCTAACATTCATTCATATATCATCAGCACATAGCATAACTAGATATACTTAATCACATCAAACACGTATCCAAGAAAGACATAAACACATTAGAATGAAGCACAAAGCACTATACACACAGTTACCATGGTTCACCCCCACCTTGGGTCTACGTCCACAAAGTCTTATTTATATTATCTCGGTCAAGCAATTACAATATAGAGATTCAATGACCCTTACTTCGCATAGGATAGAAGATCTTTGCAGCTCGCTAGATCCTTCTTCCTTTCTCTTCAACACAAAACTACAACAAACTACACTTAGCTTTCCAATCTCATGCACATATCACTCTAAGATACATCTGATCACACAGATCCAGTTACTAGCACTAATCTCTCAGTTATACATCACATAGATGTACTACATTACTATTACCACTTATCTTACTCTATTTACATTGCCTATTTATAGATTAAAAAATGGGCCTAAACATGGGTAAACCCACAGGTCGACATCCCTTTCCCATTACATCAACCCAAAACCCTAAAATGGACCCAAAATTAGGTCTTGCTTCCTTAATTTCCACTTCACGTTGCGCTCCTTCCTTGGCAAGATGTCGTAACCCCAAAAGTGCTCAAATATGACCAAGTATTATTCAAAACTTGGTCATGGGCCAACATGCCCCCAACACTCACCTGTGACTCGTCCCGAGTCACTCAAGTCTGACCAATTCCACTTCAAACACCTCGAGCTTGGCTCGAGTGGCTTTGAACTACTACAGTGCAACAACCTCTGTTTAGTAAATTCCTGGATTACTGTGTCATTGAGCGATCCTTCCAGGCACTGTTCTGCAGTAATGACACCTTGCTTAAGTTCAACTCCCTGGATTTCAAGTTTAATGAGAAGTTGGCATGAATTCTCTTGGAGTGGTTGCAGTTATTGAGAGGCTTCCATTACTTTACTTTGCAATGCATGTACTTGTTGTTGGGTTGTGCATTTTTCAGCTCTTCATTCTTTCGACTGGGGTCAAGGACTTCAGCTGCGCTTGTAGCACATCTGCATGCTACTTTTCTTCATGGAGCTGCACCTCCAATGTATACAATTCTGGATTCTTTGCAAGGGTTTCATAAGTTTGGTCACTTCTAGTTCTTAGCTACCTACATTCCAAAGCTAAGGTTTTTAATCGGTTGACTGTGCTTCAAGCAATGGCCTCTCTTATATCTCTTATCTCTTGGGGTGTCTCAGGCATGGTGTGGAGCTCCAGATCTATGATGCGCTGTTGAAGTTACTGGATTACTTCTTCCAATTGGGTCACCTCTTGTGGGAGACGATCTTCCATATTCACTTCTATGATCATCACAAAGAATAGTGCTTTGTGAACTCTCTCCTTTACTTCAAGTACTTCAAGTTGCTCTGCTAGCAACTGGTCCTTTCTCTGCTGTAATTGTGCTTTTTCCTCCTCCCACTTCACTTGTAAGGCAAGTTGCTCATATTCTGCCTTCCTCTGTTGTTCTCCATGTGCGCTCTGTTCTTGCACCAAAGAATGGGTGGCTTGCGCTATGTATTCTTGAGTTCATCGAAGGCGAGCTTCGAATTTCTCAGCGATCTGGTGTAACTGTGTGAGATCATCACCTGTTCTTGTTATTTCCATTGTTAATGGTGCCATAGAAACTACTTGTTTGGATTGGAGTGCCTGCTCCATTGTGATCCAATGGAATAGCTCCTGCCGCCTTGCTTCTTTCTTTTCCGTGAGCTCTAGTGAAACATAATTTAGTGTGGAAATTAGGAAGTCGAAATCATCTGGGGTAAGGGTAGTTTTAAGCGTGGTCTAGGTGGCCTTATCTTTGTTTATGGATGAGGGATTTGGTGGGGTAATCTTCCTTTTCTTGGAGGGATCTTCCTCGTCCCTAGGCAGAGTAACCTCACCTTTGCTCTGTTCAACTTCTGTGCCTCCTAGTTCTTCGTCATCACCTCCCTTCATAGGTGAGAGAGAAGTAGTCTTCGTGGATGTGCTGTGGATATCTTGAACTTCCACATCTTTCTTAGTCTTTCTCTGTCCTGGTGTATCCGACATAGCTTCAGGTCTATCTACGTCGGACATCTCTGCGAGGTCTGCTATAGAAAGGAGGTTTGTCGACCATTCCTTGGTAATATCCTCCAAGTCATCTTCTGTCAGCTTGTAATATGACTGGAGTTGTTGTTTGTGCTCAGTTGTGCGCGCTATGATGTAGGTGAAGTGACGATCTGTGCTGAATTTCATCAAAGGTCTAAACCTGTGAAGCATGTTGGGTGTAATGCGTAGTTTATACTGAATGGAATTATTCAACTGAGTGTAGTAAGCATGGAAGACAACATTGGACTTCCATTGTTTGTTCATGTCGTTGGAGTATCATAGCATACAAAACTTTGTGTCTAGGGGCTCGAAGGGTTCGATCTCTGGAAACGTGGCTCCCTCGGGTAGTTCCCATGCGATGAAAGCAATGAGTATGAGAAACTATCTAAAGTGGAACTCATACCCTTGGTCCTGCACTTGTATAAAGTCAATATCTAGCTGATTTATAAGGTATTTCACCCAGTTCATTTGTAGTCCCTCCGCGCACTTCCCTGCGAGGTCAAATACAAATCTGGTCACCTGTGTAGGTCTGTTTTTTTGGACTAAATTTCCTACGATCAACTGGCAACCAAAGCACACTACTGCATTATCAATGGAGGCTACCTTCTAACCTCGCATGCCTTTCCCTAGATCTCCATATGTTTCTTTTATTCGTTGAGTGAGAGCATGATCTGTGGTCTTCCCAGGGTAAAATTCCTACTGGTCAGGGCCCTCCATGCTTAGTCCAGTGATCTAATTGATCAGAATCAGATCCATAGTGATGCGACGGTCCAACCATAGGTATCCTTCGTGGTAGCATGACATAAACAGTCTAACGCATGCATTGAATTTCTGATGCCTCCTGAAATGTGGAATCTTCATTATGTTGAGGAGGGTTGACTGTGCAAGGTTATGGGTCCATTATTGCGGTACAATCTTGGGGTTATTTCCTTTTGTAATAGTCAAGTACTTGTGTGGGGCTAGCATATTGTATACCTTGTGATCTCCAAGGTTAAAATCACTAAATTTCAGTGCGGTTGGCTTCTCCTGGTCAACATGAACTACGCACACCCCTTTCGAGAGGTATGCTCTGACTACAACATAGTTGAAGTCTCTGGGTACAATGTCGCGATTCACTATTCCACTTAGTGGTGGGATATATTTAGGCAAGATGCTTGGGATCATCTTCACAGTGGTGAAGTCGTTTTCAAGCTTCGATCGTCTTTTCGAAGGCGGTCAGGATGGTCCTGCTCGAGAAGTGGAGGGGGAAGCTGGAAGTCCACCCAAGGATGATGCCTGTACACCTATAGACATTTCGTGTTCTAACATGACTCTCTCAGTCATTAAATCAATTAGAACTTCAACAATTTTCTCAGCAGCGCTGAGCTCGTCTAACATACAAACTTGGGTCAGCTGGCTTGGGTGAAAAAGGATTTCAGATACTGTAGTGAATAGTAAGGAAATGATCTCAGGGTAAGTAAATCTCATGGTTCATGCTTAGATTCTCATTTAGAAAAAGTATTCTCAGTGCATGGCGTGCTGGGTTAAGCAAAAAATCTTATCAATGACCTGCTTGCAATGGACATGGGGCCTTCATTAAATCCATTCTATCCATTCTGGTGCTATCCAATGGTCTAGTGGTAACCCATAACTGCTTTCCAATCCATTCGGAGTGGCGGTCGAATGGGTATATCGGTTTCAATGGCTATATTTCTTTGTCATGGAAAAGTACTCTATGTCATTGTTCTGATATCTCGGTGAAGCTCCAATTCTGCAATTCTTCTTGCTACGAAGTGTCCTCTAGAACCTTTTGCAACCTTAACGTATTATCCCTTTTCTTTCTTAACTTCCTAACCTTATTCCCCATGAGCTTCATCTTAGCAATGATTTTACCATTCTGATGCGTATCTTCTATGGTCTTAGTTACTTCGTGCTGTTGAAAGTATTTCCCAGGGTTCCTTGATAATACTTTTTCTGTATCAAAAATAGGTAACTCGATATTCTGTAGATCCTTAAGTGTTCTCTTAGCTTCAACATCGGAGTTGCTAATATTAAATATCTGTGATCTGCTCTTCTGTTCTTCAATCAAGTGTGCGATCCTTTTGTTCATAAAGTATTTTAGCTCTTGCTTCTTCTGTTCCAAAACTTTTTCTTCTTCTTTTCACCTGGCTTGTTCTCTATAAATCCAAGGTTTTCCTATGAGCATGGAAAACGGGGTGCTGTCTTCAAAAAATTTAATGATCTCAAAGTCTTCCTCTTTCGAAGTTACATTGACAGTCATAGGTATCCAGCCGAGCCTTCCACATAGGTTTACTAGCTTTCCTCTGAAGAAACTTGTTCCTCCTAGGGAAGGGATCATGGCAGGCTTTCCTATAGCTTCCCAAGTTCTTTCTAACATAATGTTCACTTGTGTTTCTTCATCAAGAGTATAGTCAATGTCAAATTCCCCTATTCTTGCTTCGATTTTTTCCTTTTCTTTGAAGATATCTGATAGCCTAACATGTCAGTGGTCATTCAAGGTATCTTTCATCTGTAGCAATATATTTTCTGATTCTTTCTGGGTTTCTTCTTTAATATTGGTCTCTTGATCTCCTTTAGGGTTTTCTTCCTCCATATTCATCTTCTCAAGCCTAGCAATCATTCTAGGGAAATCCAATACTTCATGGTCCATAGCCTTACAATAAAGGAAACTAGGTATTCTCCCAGGGCATTCCTTAGCAAGATGTCCCGGTCTTCTACAAGTATAACAAAGGGTTAATCCTCTCTTTCATTTATATGTTCCCCAGCTCCTTCCGTACTGCGCACCAAGATCATGGTGGCTAGCCTGCAAAAAAATCTTTCTAGGATCCTGCATCCACTTGTTAGTCCATACATTATTTCGATGCATAGGTATAACATATCTATCATTATTCTTATTAGATATATTCATATCAAACTTTCTTTCATCTATTAATGCCCCAATTTTGAAGCTAGGAAAAAATCTATCAAACATACCTAAATCCATGCTTTAGAAACAATTTGCTTTTCACTTATCTTACTTCTACAGAGCACAAAGCTTCCATATCTAAGACTTTTAACTATTCTTACCTTTATCAAAGCAAAAAGCTTATAGATCTTACCTTTTTCTTGCAGATCTGACCTCTTTCTTCGCAGATCTGACTTCTTTTCTTCATATCTGACCTCTTTCTTTGCATATCTAACTTCTTTTCTTTAGATCTGACCTCTTTTCTTCAGATTTGACCTCTTTTTCTTGGCACAAATTTTCACAGGTCAAACAAAACATTGCACACTAGGGAAATAGATCTACGCACATAGCTTATTTTGCACAAAGCTTCTTCTTCTTCAGTTCCCAACAATCACAATTTCAGGTCCCGACAATGGAACCATTTGTTGGCATAGAGGCATACCCAGGGTTCAACACTCAAGAGTGAACCAACAAAACCCTAACTACCGACCCTTTAGGCAACACATGTGAAGTAGATGAAGTCTCACCCGAGGTAGAGGTAGGGGTGGTTGCATGACTTAGATGTATGCAACCTTAGCTGGGACACTAATCTGTGATTATCTTGCTTCCAACATACTTAGCATCAGTTATTCCCTAACATACATTCAATAATAAACTTCACTGAAAGCACAGAGCATCGCAGTGAATACTTATACTAAGGATGATTAAGTACTTATCCACAAAAATATAGGTTAGATTTAACATATCAAGCACTAAGCATCTTATATATCAGATCTAACGTTCATTCATATATCATCAGTACAGAGCATAACTAGATCTACTTAATCACATCAAGAACTTAACCAAGAAAGAGATAAACACATTAGGACAAATCACAAAGCACTATACACATAGTTACCATGGTTCACCCCCTCCCTGGGGCTACATCCACAAAGTCTTCTTTATATTATCTCAGTCAAGCAGTTACAACACAGATCTTCAATGACCCTTACTTCGCATAAGACATAAGATCTGCGTAGCTCACTAGATCCTTCTTCCTTGCTCTTCAGCAAAAAACTCCAACAAATTGCACTTAGCTTTCTGATCTCAGGCACAGATCACTCTAAAATACATCCGATCACACAAATCCAGTTACTAGCACTAAGCTCTGAGTTATACATCACATAGATGTACTACAATACTATTACCACTTATCTTACTCTATTTACATTTCCTATTTATAGATTAAAAAATGGGTCTAAACGTGGGTAAACCCATAGGCCAACATCCCTTTCCCATTACATCAACCCAAAACCCTAAAATGGACCCAAAAATAGGTCTTACTTCCTTAATTTCCGCTTCACGTTGCGCTCCTTCCTTGGCAAGCTGTCGCAGTCCCAAAAGTGGTCAAATATGACCAAGTATTCTTCAAAAATTCGTCAAGGGCCAACATCCACCACCATAGATCATATCACCTGGGGAAATTTACACCCATCCTAATATAGAGAGGACATCAGGAAGAAAAAGTGTACCAAATCCCTTGTTCAAATTGATAACCATCTATGATGACGAGGAGAGTTCGGAGGTGTCCTTGGTGACGCCAGTGTAGATTATAGAGGAGAAAGAACCCGAGAGAGCATCTACCCGGGTCCCGATGCTCTAGTTCATATCCGTTCGCATAGTGATCATGAGGTCGAAAGTGCCTTAGACACTGAACTACTCGACGTACTGGGAACCCTAGTGGATAGCTCGAGGGATGAGATAGGAACATGCGGATAAGAAGAATACATTCCACAACAGGAAATTGACATTTCAACAGCCGATTACCAAGTAAGTACTGAACCTGGCCCTGGTTCCTCAGTTTTGGCCGATACCTTACCAACCAATGAGAAAAAACCGAAAGTCGAGCCACTGGGACATGTAGAAGAGGTTCAAGAACCCATCCTAGAAAAATTATACAAAGTCGGGAGCCTGGGAAATAATCTAACTTGGGGATAATAATAAATCCTCGAACCTGTTGATGAGGTCATTGATATACAAGAAATCACCTATGACCGAAAGGGAAAAGCCATCATGAAGAGAACCACTAAGAAGAGGAGACTTATATTGGATGACTCGATTCTCATCACTACAGAGGAAAAGATGATCATCACGGAACACGCCAAGATTTCTGAACTTATCAGCGTAGGGATGACTATCAAAGATGCCACATTATATAGAGAAAGAAGAGACAAAAAGGAGTTGGCCGATGCACTAAAGGAGTTGGAGCATCTGCGCCATTTGGAGAAATACTATCAGGACTCCACACAAGCCACGATGTTTTTGAGAAGTGAGTTCCAAGATGCCTATGGAAAATTCATGAATGAACGACACCTTTTCACTACAGGGATAGCTGACTTCCAAGAAGACACCCTTATGGTGCTAGCAACCTACAAGAACGTGGAAATATGGTACGAGAAGGCTCACCAAGCAGTGGAAAGAATTGATTACATCGGCGTGGTTCAAAAGGGCCGAGACATCGAAAAGCATGACATTTGTGTGCCGAGGGACAAAAACATAGATCGTATAAGGAAAGTGGCTGAATAATGGGTGAAAATATCCCAGGAACCTCAATGTGAGATTCAGGAAAAATGGACCGATTTTTTAAGGAGCTGGGTCAAGATTAATTGGGATATGAAAGACATCGACATCCCAGAATTCGGATCACTCAAGGACTTTGTCTACTTGCATGACATAGTCAAACAACATGCATAACAAGACCCAACATGGACTTGAGAGATAGAAAAGGTGGCGAGCATGGCGCCAGGTCAAGTACAACATTTCATGGAGCACCCAATCGAGGATCGAGCAATATTGCATCAATTAAGTGTCAAAATAGTAAAGTATCGGGCACAAACAATAGAAGTAAAATAAATCCTTTCGACCCTGATGGACCAAAACATATTCCCTTATGCTAACACATGCGAGGAAATATTCGTCGAATGGTTAGAGTATGAGAAGATTCATCCACTTCAGTGAAACTATTTGATGACTCTGAGAAGACAGAGAGATGGAAATGTCATGTGGCGATGTTTTGTTTTACTTAGCTTGCACTTTTGATAATTATTTTTAGTTAATCATTTCTTATAAATAAGAGGATTGACCTTTTAGAACATATCGATGGTTTTTGCAAAGACCCTCATTTTTGGAATTGCAAAGAACTATTTCTAAACTACCTTAATTGAGAAGTCCTGTTTAAGACCGGAGACAAACTTCTGTTTTTTCATCAAAGGCGTTATACGATTGGATTGAGGAGGAACTACTTTCAACTTTATTTCAGTAATTGATGCTGTGATGAGTAAGAGCTCTTAATATATTGATAAGTTATCTTTCCTAATATTTTTGCAGCTCTTGTTCTTAATGATGGAAAGAAAATCATTGTGTTAATGTGTGATTGATGATTAGAGCTAAGGAAACTATTTTTGCTTTCCATCATATTATTGCATGTGTATTTTCTTTACGATAATTATATCTCAGTCTATAATTGAAATACCAACAAGTTAATGTATTAGTGCTAGGCTTGTAACACGTGTGAATATATTTTTTTTCATGCTTGAGCACAAGGGTTATCCCGAGCTCATCCTTCTCCAGTAGTTAAGACTCCCTTTCACCAGTTGGTTTATAGCAGCACACATCATTTTAATAGACCCATCTAATAAAAGAAAATACAAAAAGAGAACATTTTAACTAAAGGAATAACTTTCATAAGAATATATCATGTCAATCACTAAGTAAATCCCAATGATAAATTGGTCGGATCGAAATATCTAGAGAACCATTCCACCATCAAATGCTGCAGAGTCTAATTGGGCCTCTGTGGCAGGTTTCATTCCTACTATTGAGTTAAATGGATTTAGGAACCCTCAACAAAATTGGCACTAGAAGGAGGGTTGAATGAATGAATGGATAACAATATTTCTGATATAATATTTCACACAACCTATAGATTCAAAAAAACCCACATTAATGGCTAGTTATTCTCAAGACAACCCACATACACTGAGTACTCCTAAAATGAGTAACTCACCCTAGAAAGAGGAAGAAAATTTATTCCCTGAAATACATTACACTCTTCCCCATGAGGAGTTGAACCAGTTCATAAGAATCACAAGATATTTCACTTGACAAATTGGATCATTACCCTTAGCTCCGTTACTCCCTCATAGAAAACAAGTAAGCAGACCAGTGGTCGAAACCCCTGACCAGGTTTTTGTTCACATAGTAGAGGAATTGATAGATTTATCCCACACTGAGATCAAACATCCCCTCAATATAATCCCCGAAACACCAGTTGGTAACTACTTTGAGCCCGATGATTTTGTATCTGACGAGGAAGGGTTTAACTCGGATCACTCAGCTTTAGAGTCAGACGATACGATTGATAACAATTATCATAATGAAGAAAGGGGAAACCCACCTCAGAATAATCAACCTTGGTTGTCCAGAGATGCTCTAGAAATACCTGGATGAGTACATAACCTTCCCTGACATCCATAAACGTTACTCCCTAAATTTGACCCCGAAACCTCATGCTTTCCTGAAGACTAGATCAAAAATTTCATTCTAGCTATTAGACTGATGAATATCCAACATGAAGACGTAGTATGCAGGATTTTAACCTATACCTTTGAGAATTCAACCTCCATGTGGTATTTAAAATTTCCTATAGGGTCCATAACTAGTTGGAAAAAGTTTCAAAAGGATTTCTTAGACAAATTTGCAGAACAAACAATTACATGAGCTATAATGGCTGAACTGTTTGTTGCCACTACGAGTTTAAAATAAAAGGTTAAAGACTTTAGTCAATGATTTACCACTATCCTGAACAAATTTCAACCCAAAGCTAAACCCACTCAGGAGTTTCATATCGAAGTATACGCTAATGCTCTCCCTGCTTCTATTTCCATGTTTGTAAAAAGCGTTGTCGACCATACCCTAGCTGGAAATACCGAGGAAGCCAAAACAATTAAATTCCAAATGAAGGGATGCAAAGAGGGCCAGGTCTCACTGGTTAAGAAGGAAACTAAACCTCCACCTAGGAGATGACTTGTGTTGACCAGAACCCTAGAGAAACAAATAGAACAAGGAACCAAAAAGGGAAGTGGAGACATAGAGGACCTACAAAATAGGATAAAGAAGTTGTGAAATGAAATCATAGACATGAAAATAAGTGCAGGGGAACGAAACCAAGGTTAAGGGTCCTATAAACCCTTTTTTAAAATAAACCCATCATTCAAAGAAATTGAACCTCCCCCAACCAACTTAAACATCGACCTGGGAAATGTAGAATCCGACTCTTTTTGTACCTATCACCAAGATAAACATTCTGAAAGAGACTGTCCACAATGGGTGCATTCCATGAATTTGATGGCCAATCAATTCCTAGATGAGGTTTCCATTACTGAGAAATCAAGTGGCTCAACGATGAATATTCGGATCAGGAAGAAGTTGACCCGTGGGAAGAAACAACCATGCTGCTATGGGATCCTGACTTGCTAATGCCTTCTGATGATATATTTGAGGTTCAAGAACCACCCATGGAGGTTTTGGACGTGTAAACACAAAGTAGGGGTCAACCAGTCTCAAATGACCTTACCATTTCCCAAACTTCAAGGGGAAAACAAATGTCTGATCACCCGAAAGGAACTTTTGTCTCCCAAAGAAATCCTATAAAAATCCATACACAAGAATCAACCAAGCTAGACCCTAACATAGTAGAAGATCTAAAAAGATTGAAGGAAAATGTATTGGTCATGGACATGTATAGAATTCCCCAACAAAAAGACTTTTTGTTACAAGCCTTGAAGTCAATAGAAAATCCTATAACAAGCATTGACCAAGGAGAAAATCCATCCCCCACAGATCTAAAAAATAAACCAACTTTGAATGCTTGCTCTGTAGACAAAATGGAAAGCCTTTTGTCCCACCGTTCCTCTTGAAATTTGAAGTCTTCAACATAAACCCCCATAATTGTTTGGTTGACTTAGGGGAATCCTCCAATGTTATTCCATTATCTATCTGCAAGAAATTAAACACATTCCCTCTCCAAAGTGATAAACATGTGATACAACTGGACAAAACCCAGGTGAAAGTTATCGGATAACTCAAGGATGTCATGATCAGATTGGTGACACACCTGAAATTTTTTCAAGTAATTGACATAATTGTAGTAGATATACTAGCAACTTATGGACTACTACTTAGTCGATATTGGTCTGAGAATTTGAATGGATAATTTAGCACATACTAGGATCACCTTTGGTTGCCATTAAAGGGACACACAAACATGATTAGTATCAATATGGAAAGGTATCTCAAACATAATGTCACTGATTTAGAAGCCCTCAAAAATCCCTCATCGGTATATTTCCCCATGCTAGGCAACTACTCCTATGATTCTGATTTCGATAATTTCTCCCCTCTCTCATCTGATGTTCATCTTAGTTAAAAATTTGCAATGAATTTTCAAGAAAATGCACCAACAATGGTGGAAGAAACCCTCTTATGTCAAGAGCCTCTATTGGAAACCACAGAGAAAAATTTAGGTGGAGAGGAAGAAGTTAGTAGGCAAGGAGAAGCTGAGGGTTTTTGCTTGCAATTATGGACCTTGTACTTTGATGGGTGTAAATCGCAAGAAGGGTTAGGAGCGGGGTGTATCCTCATTGATCCAAAGGGGAAACAAAATTTGCTGTCATGCAGACTAGAATTTGAATGCACTAATAACACCACCGAGTATGAATATTTTGTGCAAGTACTAAAAATGGCCATATAATTATACATTAAATAAATAAAGATTTTCGAAGACTCTGATATTATCGTTAGGCAAGTAAAGAACACTATACACTGCAACTCTCCCCACCCGAGGAATTATCTATAGGAAGTGCACAAGATAATAGAACATATTTGATCCAAGTGGATATTGGTGGCCACCCACCTTTTCCAGCTGGCTCAAAACAAATTTCTAGAAATTTTGATAATTTACTATTTTTAATAGTTTTTCGGGTCCTGAACTTCCGGAGCCGTTTTGAGGCCCTAAACGACATTTTTTGGGGTATGTTGCGGTTGTAAAATTTCATCTTGAAATTTTGTGGAATTGTTGTAGTCCTTGGATATATATTTCCAATGGGCTATCATATGCCTAAAACGGATATCGTATGCAAAAGTTACAACCCCAGAAAGTTGATGTAATGACTTACCCAAACGAGGCCCGCATGACTTTTGGCGCTTCATCTCCTAGGGTTAGGTTTTTGGATGTATAGGGTTTTTTGGCATTCTTGTTTATTGTAAAAAGGCCTTCAGAGCCTAATTGTAATCATCTTCTTGCGAATGAGCACATCCATCACATCTCTTCTCAGAGATAAGCCACCACCATTCCAACAAGCTTGTTTTCGCTGCATTTTACAGTTTCCAGCTTATTTCTTTATTGAATAGAAAACCAATTTTACTGTATCTCTGTTATTTTGTGTTAAGCTGTAACACGCCCACTATCATTATTTTTAAAAATTTTGGGGTTAAACTCCCACAATGGGGAATCTCTAGAAACCCTCATTAGCGAAGTGCCAATCCCTGGTTCAATATCGGGATTCGGGGTTCCT
>JZKD02S0367221.1:0-12195 GCA_000966675.3 Picea glauca
GAGAGTGATCTAGGCCATTAGATCTATGTCCATACTCGAGGAGGTGCACATAATATGATAACATATCTCGTTCATTAGATCTAGGTGTGAACAATAACAGTCATCTGATCCAGGTTAGTTTCATGGGGTTTAATCCTCTACCCCCCTTTGAACTTCGTTGGTTCGACATTTTTTCATGTTAGTGTATTGAAGAAGACAGGATCTTCGAAGTCCCAAGATCTAGAGTAAATTAGAACCATCCATCCAGTAGGATGCATGTCAAAGGATCATCAAATTTGAAGGGGCTGAAGAGGGGGTGTGTAAAAGTTCCCAGACTCCTGAAGGCCGAAGTTAATATCAACTATCCATTTGAGGGGAACACGTGGTAGTTTATCTAGGGATCCATAGGTCTAGCACTCTAGAGGGTTGTTGGGGTCATGCATTGAAAAGGCCTGAAGCTCTAAGAATTGAAGTAGATCTTGGTCATTAGTTGATGGAGGGGTGTGATTTGTTTATCCATATTCTTTCGGAGGTTCACCAATTTGACACTACATGGAAAAAAAGGTGTGGAAATATGGCATTATTTGAAGCCTAGAGTTCTATAGCTAATCAAAATCGTTAATCATTGAAGAACGGGGGACCATTGATCTGGGGGTCCTTCGGAGGTCCGCAACTTCATGGGTTCGAAATAATTGTGAGTTGTGGTAATTAATACCCCCGAAGATTGAATACCCAAAGAGAATTCGAGCCATGGATCTTGATGAGTAATTGTGAATATTGATCCCTTCCCTTTGATTCAAATGTTTGCATGTTCATAGGAATAGAAGCAAACTGGTGTTGAAGCTCTCAAAGTCCCGAATTTGCGCGTTCTAGTTATGTGCCTAGTCCCAGCCCGCGACCATATGAGGGGTTGGTCGAAGCAAAGGGGATAACACCCAAATTGGTGTTAAAAGGATATTTTATCCTATCATTTGGATCAGGGTCACATATAAGGTCCCACTGGGACATTTGACCCCCAAAAAATGAATTTTATCATGGGAAGGAAGTTAAGGATTTTTGTATAAATATTTTGAGGTCTCAACAAGGGCTCGAGAACCAATATGGATCCTTATATTTGAATGATGCTAGACCAGTAGGTCGCATAGACTCTGGGAGAGGGTGGGGTCTACATCAAGTGGTATCAGAGCCTAATTTTTGTCTGAAGACAATGGGAAAGGGAGAAGAAGACAAAGTAATAATGCTCTGTGAAGATTGTTTGCAAGTGTGTAGTAGTCAATAGATAGTGAGGAGGGATACATGAGAAAGTGAGGGGTGTTCTAAATTGTAGAGAAGGTGAAGGAGAAAACTAAGTGGGATGATCCTGAAGAACCGGTTGTGTTCTTAGAGGCATTGGAGGAAGATGGCTATTGAAGGCCATAAGTAGAAAGATCAAGGAGGTCGCGAGTAGGTAAGAAAAGAGTAGAGAGGTAAATATCTCGAGGAGATGAGAGTAGAGATTGATAGGTTGATGTTGAATATGCAACAGAAAGCACAATGAAGTTAGAAGTATGAATGGACCTTGAAGATAAAAGTGAAATGGCCTATCAAGCAACTGATTTCCAGAAGGCAAAAGTAGAATTTGAGGAGGTGCTTGAGGCATGCTGAAAACCTTAGTGCCAAAGAGGAGGAGATGGTTTACATTTATGAACCATAGGTTCGAAGGAACCTCAATGATAAAGGTTCAAATTTCCAGGAGGGAAATGAAGACACATTAGCTGAAGATGTCATAAATGGCAAGGTGGGAAGAGGTTACAATGCATATTTCCGGGAGGGCAATGATATGAGATCAGTCAAACATCTCATAGATTTCTAGGAGGGTAGGTCATAAAACTCCAATTTCCAGGTGGGCAAGGAGAATGAGGTGAGACTGTATGAATGTTTCGAGAGCTCAAAAACAAGTTCAGATCAACAAGGAGTGCTTACAAAAATGAAGATGAGACTGTCTGAGAGTCTCATGAACTCATAGGAGAGTTCATATCAACAATTAGTGCTGACAGATGAGGAGGATCACAGGCACATTATGATGATTTGAGGAATCAAAATATTCCTTCCAAGCATCCCAACTGAGGCTATTTCACATAGAGAAGGTGCAACAGAGGAGTGATAGCCAACAAATCCTGTCAAGGAGGAGCGAGAGAAGACATTGAAATATTCCTAGGAGATGAAAGAAGAATAGGAGCATATAGATCAGGTGTTAAGAGTGATGAGAAGCGTGGTCTAAGGCTGGGTGGTTTGTGGAAAGTCTACATGCAGTCGATGCACTACAATTACAATATAAGTATCACTTTTGTGCTTAATGGTTAAATGGTGTATTTTAGTGCATGCCCCTTATTCTTATAATAATATCATGTGTTTCATTAGATGTATGATTTTATGTTATCTCTGTTTGTTTCTATTAAGTTTGTATGTGATTTATTCTGCAATGAGATGTGTCTGCCAATTCCTAACATGTATATGTCTTGGCATGGACATTTTTAATTACCTATAACAGAGTTTGAGACCATGTGTGTCTGAGGTGACTTCGTCCCCGATAAGGGTGGTTGAGGAACGTTACAATATGGTATCAAATAAGTTTGGTTTTGGAGTAGTGGTGTTTTCCCTTGCAGGGGTGGTCGGGGAACATTACAATATGGTATCAAAGCAATTTGGTTTTGGAGTAGTGGTGTTATCCCTGGTGAGGGTGGTCGGGGAACATTACACTCAACACAAGAAATGTGTTTGGTATATTGAGAGTGGTTGTTCGAAGTACATGGCATGTGATAAGGATAGGTTTCTAACTTTAAGAAAGGAAAGAGATGGGTCAGTCTCTTTTAGAAATGAAAAATCAACCATAATCATAAGAAGAGGTACAATCAAGATTGGAATTAAGCATGACAAGGAATAAAATGTTCTACTTGTGGAAGATATGAAACACAATATTCTTAGTGTTAGTAAAATGTGTCACCAAGGTCAAAAGTTTTTGTTTGATTCACATAAATGAAATATGTGAAAACCATATTTAGGCATAGTGGTGCCGATAGTTGTGAGAACTCCAAGAAACATATACATACTAAGTGAAATTGGAAAGGAAACATGTTGTGAAGGAAAGGAAGATGAATCTTGGTTATGAAACATATGAATGGGTCACATAAACTTTAATAATCTTGTCAAGGTCAGTAGAAAGGAAGATGACATAGAAATTCCCTAGATCATGAAGATGACAAATACATTATGCAAGCATTGTCAACAATGAAAGAAAACAAATACCAATTTCAAATCAAAGGAATACTCCACAACAAGACCATTGGAAATTATGCATACCGATCTAGTTGGACAAACTAGAACAAAGGGTTTTAAAGGTGAGAAGTACTTTATGCTATTATTTGATGATTATAAAAGAATGAATGAAGTTTGTTTTCTCATGAAGAAGTCAGAGTCATTTGAGAACTTCAAGATGTACAAGGAGATGGTTGAAAATGAAATAGATTTGAAAATCAAATGTTTAAGATCGTACAATGGAGGAGAGTTCACTTCAAAGGAATTTATGGACTTCTACAGTAAACATGGGATAAAGAGAAAATTAGACACCACAAAAAAATGGATTCATCGAAAGGAAGAATAGGACAATATAGGAAATGGCTCAAACTATGTTAATGGATTCCAAGTTGGTAGGCATATTTTGGGCATAGGAAATACATACAACAGTTCACATTCAAAACAGAGGAATGCTCAGAAAAAAAAAAATGATAAAAATCCTTATGATCTATGGAAAGGAAGACCAACAAATTTGAAGCACTTTAGAGTGTTTGGAAGAAAATTCTGCATTAAAAGAGAAGATGGTAAAATGGGAAAGTTTGATTCTCATGTTGAAAATGATATACTTGTTGGGTACACTAGCACAATGAAATCTTACAAAACTTAAATTTAAGTCTCAACAAAATTGTGGAAAGCATCATTGTGACAATTGATGAGACATGGGGATGAAGGATAAAAGACAAAGCCAAGGACTCATTGGAATGGGTTCACGAAGAATAAATAAAGGAAGAAGAAGTATTAGAAGAGGAATAAGAAGAAGATCATTCAGAAAAGGAAGAGTAGGAACAACAAGATATTCAAGTACCTCTAAAGAATCCTAGCAAACAAATACAAAAGAATCATCCATCGGGTCATATTATCAGGAAAAAAAGATGCAGGAATTGAAACTAGAAGAAGAATCAGTTCACCAGAGCAACTACACTCAACATTACTATCCAAAATTGAGCCAAGCAGTTTTGAAGAAGCCAACAAGGATGAATTATGGATCAAATCCATGGAGGAATATTTAGACCAAATAAAGAAGAATGCCACTTGGGAACTGGTTCCAGCCCAAGGAACAAGAATGTGATTGGTACAAAGTGGGTTTTCATAAACAAATTGAACGAAGATGGAAAGGTTACCATAAATAAAGAAAGATTGGTATGTAAATGATACGCTCAAGTTGAAGGTATATAATTTGAAGAGACATTTTCCCTAGTTTCCAAAATGGAATAAATCATATTGATCCTAGTTAATGCATGATCGAATAATATTAAAGTGTATCAGATGGACGTGAAATCATCATTCCTAAACGAGGATCTAGAGGAAGAATTCTACATTGAGCAACTAGAAGGATTTTTAGTTGCCGAAGAATGAAGATTATGTTTGTAAGTTGAAGAAGGCCTTGCATGGTCTTAAACATCCCCCTAGATCATGGTATTATAGACTAGACATATACTTACAAAAACAAAGGGTTCATGAAAGGGAATGCAGACAACAACCTCCACATCAAGGTAAATCAATATATTATTTTGTTAATTGAAGTTTATGTTGATGTTATTATCTTTGGTAGTGATGATGATAGGATGAGATAGAAGTTTTCCAAGGATATGCAGGATGAGATCGAAATTTCATTACTTGGATAATTATATTTATTTTTTGGGTCTCTAGATATGTCAAAACAATCAAGGCATTTTTATCTCTCAGATAAAGTATATCAAAGAAATGATAAATAGGTTCAAAATGATTGGAAACTTACCTTATGTGACAACTTCTAGACTAGATGTGATGCAGGAAGTTGGAATGGTAGCATCATTTCAAGAAGCACCAAAGGAATAACATGTTATGTTAGTTAAGAGGATATTTAGATATCTCAAGGGTACAAAAGATTTTTGATTATGGTATCCAAAAAGGAAGGATCTATCACTTATTTCCTACACAGATGAAGATTGGAAAGGTTGCACTGATGATCAAAGAAGTACAATTGGAGCAACTTTCTACTTGGGTGAGTGTTTAGTCTCATGGATAAGCAAGAAATGATCATCAATATCATTATCTATAGCCGAAGAAGAGTATATTGCAGTAGCAAGATGTTGTACACAAGTCTTATGGATGAAACAAACATTGAAAGATATATAGGTTGAGTATGATGAGCCCATTCTGATATATTGTGATAACACAAGTACCATTAGTATCTAAAAGAATACAATGATGCACTCTAAGATGAAGGACATTCCAATCAAGTTTCATTTTCTATGGGAATGGGTTGCAGATAAGAACATTTGAGTTGAGTATCTTAGGATCAAAGAACTGATTGGAGATATCTTTACAAAACTTCTTCCAAGGGAAGTGTTTGAGTATCTTCGCCATAAACTTAGAACATTTTCTGCCCCACAATGATTTTTGAATGTTATTCTTATATTTCTTATATTTGGATGAGGAAGAACCATGAAAAGGGAAGGGGTTAATTCATATAGGGGGAGTAGCCCCAAGGATATTTCAGTTAGGGGGATCATCCATGACAAGGAAGTTACCTTTTCCATTGATGTCAAAGGGGGGGAGATTCATCATATGCATGGAGAGAAAGCATAGAGGTGTGATTCCAGGGGGATTCATTGTCACATGGGGATCATGAGTGTTATGAATTCAGTGTTGCATCAATGTCCTGCCATCTATGCCAAAGGGGGAGATCGTTGATTAATTGGGTTGGTTATCATTGATGTCAACCCTTGAAGAAAGTTTGGTAGAAAATTATGGTATCCCCCCAAGTGCGGATAAGGAACCCATGATTTTCTGAGGAATAATGTAATGAAAATCAATGAATTTGTAGGTAACACCATAATGCATGGATATTACATGTTGTACTATTTCTGGTGATATGTGGTACATCATTTAGTTCCTCACGGTTGAGAATATATGGCTTAGTGATGTTGGAGAACCCTCATGAGTTATCTAGAAGCCCCTAGAAGCTAAAATAAGTCAATTATTCTAGAAGCTCCTAGAAAAAGTATACTAGTCAAAGTGGTTGTAACTAGGATTTAATCATGAGTAAAGTTTTTTCAATAAGAAAATAATTAAAATTAAATCAGCTGCAACAAGAAGTGGTGAGTTTTCTATTTATGGTAAAGTGGTTGAAAATGGGTAAAGTAGTTAAAAGTGGGTTAACCCCAAAAGAAGGAAGTTGGGTAAAATAGTTAGAAGATAACCCCCAAAGGAAGCTACTTGGAAAGTATAAATAAGAGAGAAAGGGTCTCTCATTAGCACCTAATTTGAGCGTATTGAATATCTGTTCGTGAAATGGTCTCATTGGAAAAACTATAGCAGTGAGTCAGAAGCAGTGACAAAGTTGTAGGTTTGAAGGGTTGATACTAAGAGTATTGAATTAGGTTTTTACCAAATGCATCTACAGGTTGCAGTACTAGAAGGGCGTGAACATCCATAGGTCATAGTGGGATAAAGAACGGATACCCGTAAGTTTAATGAAGATAAAGTGTAGACACGATTCCAAAGATCAAAAGGAATATTAGATCTATCTTCAGTGACAGGTTGTTGAGCAGAGAAGAAGCTATAGGAAGGTATAACAGTAAGAAGGTACATACGAGATATATACAGTAATAAAAGGTATAATATATGCTTATCTAAAGTAGATCCTTTGTGAATTTTTTGATATGGTCATGGGATATTGAGATCTTGTCTTTGAGGGACTATATGTTGTATGGTATATTTTTTGTACGGCATATCTATAGAGATATAGTGCTACTATATTAGTTGTTAGTTCTTGGTATACTTCATTGAGAATATTGTTAATACATATCCTATGTTATCAAGAGTATGGCTGAGGGTTTATGGTTGAGACATAGTGTTATAAGTACAGATTGGGTTCGCATAATAGTTAGGGTTTGTTGTATGGTTAATGTAAGTGTTCTTCTATTACATGATTTTAGTAAGAAATATGTATGAACCTAGTACATGGTTGTGTTATATCTAATTGGATATTGGATGAGTATTTTTTCTATTAGATCAACCATTTTGTGAGTAGATATAGAGTGATCAGACAATGACAGAGACTAAGACAATGACACAAACAAACAAACATAGAGAGTGTTGGTGTACTAGAATAGTTTTGTTCTAGTTCAAGAGTTGCAACAAGAAGAGGCACAAACATCCACAAGTTGTAGTAGGGAAAGGCGTGGATACTAGTGTGTTGTAGTATGGACACTTCATGGATCTCCAGGAAATTTTTGAAGAAGTTTAGTACATGTTGGGATAGGATTTTAGTGACAGTTATTACAATGATACAGTTGATTCGGTGGCATTGATAGTTTGTTTACATTTTAAATTTATACTTCAAGGTGGTTTGGAAGGGGAAAATATAGGTGGTTGTATCCAACTTTAGATTGTAGCCAGAGACCATAGGGGTTGGTAGCCTTCTTCTGGTTGTAGCTAGAGAATTAGGGAGTTGGATCTTCCCTCGGGTTTAGTTATATTTCACTTGTTTAATGATATTGGTAGACTAATAATAAGGATAAAACCACTTATATATAGTGTGGTTAAAAAGGATTAAAAAGAACTATTATTGATTCACCCCCCCTCTCATTAATCCAACAAGAAAGGGTTAGTTTCTTGACTCAATAAGATTTCTATTGATGATGAGGGAAGGGGAGAATTAAAATAAGATGCATACAATCCAAAAGTATCAAGAAACAAAAAACAATTCAAAGGGATATAAAACACTAAGGAAAGATCAATATGAACAATCCCTAGCGGATTTGTAAATTTCTATTGTGGAAATGTTTTCCCTCTAGACAAGTGAAACCCCCCTTGGATCAAGACTCCTTTGGTCCAAGAAAGAAGGTAACAAATGGTTCCCTACCTTCCCCTTAAATATATTCTATGCCCACAAAGAAAAGGAAGATAAAAGAATGAGATAGATGACCTACCTCCTTTCCGTTGGTTTTCCTTGCTACTCCAGTCCTTGAACTTGATGCCCAAGATCTTGGTGCAAGATAAATAATGAAAGGAACAAAGAAATACTAATTTCTTCCACAATATATTTTTAAGAAAAATAGATATACCTATATCGAGATAGGGAAAAATAGACATGCATACAATGAACAACATAAGCATGACAGGAATAGGAAAAGTTATATTATATGCAAAGAAATAAGTAATGAATCATTTACAACCTTGATGTTGATGTTGAAGAAAAACCTCCAATATCTTCCTTTCCATCCCTTTGAATGTTGCAAGATCAACAATATCATACTCTAATTTTCTCCCCACTTTCACCCAATAATGGACTTCAATATATAAGGGTTAAGGCATAACAACCATAAAAATATTTGAGGAGAGGATAGGATCAAATGAGGATTTCGATGAACAAACAATATTGACCTTTGCTTGGATAGAGGGTAGCTTGAACCAACCCCTAACAAAATAAAACCTCCTAGAAACAACCCCTCAATATGTAATGTCCCCACTTTGGGACATCATCATAGGGCAGCGACTTATGATGACCAGAGTAGTTAGATGGATGTTATAGTGATTGCAGGGGTATTCGAGAGGAATTTTTGGGTCCAGTTGGAATTTATCATCATATTCCATCATTATGATCCATTCTGCACAGGTTGGCTTTGGTTTCATTCCATTCCGACGATTTCCATGATTTTGACTATTTTGAGCTATAAGTTAATTGAAATCACTTAAGAGGGCATTTTGGGCACATTACTTAGAGGAACCTCTCAGTGTAATAGCTCATTGGAATCGGGAGGAGCAACACTACAGGATGGGATGGCTAGAAGTGACTTCCAGTGGCCAGGCAAGACTCAAGGAGAGATAAGGATATTTTCAGAGGTAAAAAGGTTAATTAATTAATTAAAGTGATTTAATTAATTAATTAAATATTAATAAAATGAAAGTCACTTTGGAGGGACAAGGTGAGCCAAAAAGTATAAAAGGAAGGCAAGGGCCTCTACTTAGGATTCATGTATGATCTTATTTTGATTTTTGGCTTCTAGCTAGTGAGCCTAATATTGGGGGTTTTGAGGGTTTTGACATAACAAACCCTAGAGGACGATTCGATGGTGAAAGATTCCACCTATATTGTCCCAAGCTTGGTCTCGGAGATGAAATACCCTCCCACACCATTCTAGTTCTAGATCTACTCAGTTGCAGGAGGATTCTACATCAGTTTCATGTGCAGATAGAGAGAGGGCGCACCAGTTGAGGGATTCCAGCAAGAGGGGCATACCATCTTTGGAGAGAGATTCGTTGTAGGAGATTGGCAGGGCCATTGAGGATTCTATCACTTGGTTTTTCATTGTAGGGCCTTGGACATCAAATCTAGTGCTTTCTAAGATAGTTTTATGGCTTATATTATTTCTTGAGCAGTGGGGCGAATTGAAGAGGAGGGCGTTTTTGAGATCCAGATCTAGTCCATTTGGAGGGGTTCCACTTCAGATCTGACCCGAAGACTTCATCTAGTGACTTGCAGTGTCTCGATCTATATTTATGGAGAGTTTCAGAGCATTTGGAGGCCTCCTTCAGTAGGGATGAATTATCTAGGGTTTTAGTCATGTAGTGGAGCGCACCATTCAGTGGGGAATTTCAGATCTACAGAGATTGAGAGGGATCTTGGAGATTCGGTTACTTGGGTTATTCTTACCATCACCCGATCTATCACTTGGCATATTTCTTAGGGTGATTGGACACTTTTGGCAGCAGGGCCAAGTTATTGAGGGTTTCAATCTTCTATTGGAGCATGGCATTCTTCAGCTGGAGAGTTTGTCATTCAGATCTGCTTGTATTGAGCTTCATTTCTTATTCAGCCTTTAAAGGCATCTTTTGTATTAGCGAGAGCATTTTGTAGCATATCATACTTGTTATCCATTGTCTATCATCTTGGCCATCTGTTGAGCATTTCAGATGGGCATCTCCATTGTAGCAGGTTCTTCTATTTTATGAATAGAGAAGATTTGAGATGTTTTGGCTTGTCTATCTTATTGCATATGGTTGAGGTATGTTCCATGGTTATCTCTTTCTATTATTTTCTGCATACACACATATAAACACATCTAAACAAGTAGATCAGAAAATTGTTTGATGAAATACCACAACCATAAAAAGTTTTAAAAAGACACAAAAACAGTGATGATCCTTGCATAATGGCTTGGGGACCATTATAGTGGTATCAGAGCTTAAAATCCTGCAAACCTGAGGGGTCTTCCATAAGGAGAGATGGATTTGTTTTACCTTGCTAGAGTGAGTATGATCTGTAAAGGGGAATATTATGCCCTTGGGGAAGAAACTAGGGCTCAATTGACATTCCAACAATTTTTATCTATAAAAAATCCTAGGTGGAGCAAAGAGGAGATTACATATTGGGTCAACAAAGTAGAGGAAAACAATTCTATGGATATTTTGGAATTTACTAGAGGGATTGTTGATTGTGATGAGGAATATCAAACCCTCAATGAGAATCTCAGAGGCCTAATGACATTCCATCGATTGTATCCTATAAGAATCCTAATTGGAGCAAAGATGAGGTTACACATTGGGTCGGCATAGTAGAGGAAACAAAGCGATGTCAACTAGATGGCTGGAAGAACGAAGAAACCCCATGCCTAGTAGGAACACACAACCTTGCCACTATTGCAAGGGGCCATGGGAAATTGGTCATAGGTGTAGGGATCAAAGGCACACTATTGAGGCACACCATGAAAGTCATGATGAGGTGTGTGAGGATGGAGTGATAGATGTGGATTCAGAGCAGTCGGATGATGACAGTGACTCTTGCACAGAGGCTAGTGATAGTGACTCTACCTCAAAGGATAGTGATGATGAATCTTGCATAGAGGCTTCTGATAGTGACTCTACATCAGAGGATAGTGATGATGAATCTTGCATGGAGGCTATTGATGCTTGCACGCTTGACGAGGATGATGACCCTTGTGTAGTGGATAGGCAGTTGGATAGACAGGACGATAGCACCAGTGCATCAGCAGACATATCAAATACCATTGATGTATTTACATCTCAGTAGAGTAGTGACACTAGTGAGGAGTCACACGGGTTAACACCTAGAGATGATGAGCTTCCTATGGGGGTCGTGACACATCTGTCACCTGTTCAGACACCCATGCTAGCCACATCACATGAGGAGACCAGTGGCACATCAGGTATGATGGATGAGCCTATTGTGAGGGTTGCACACCATGAACATGTATATCCACCGATCCAGGAGGAGATACAGGGAGTACAGACAGAGCACCTTACACATACAGTTCATCTAGAGGAGATTGAGTTACAGTTATTAGAGACTCCATTAGTTGAGTAGATTGCAGAGGTTGATAGGTTGATGGAGCACTTACTTCCAGGATCATCTTGCATTGATGAGGATGCACTCTTTAGTATTTAGGATGACCATGGCATGTGTCTAGACGCAACTATATGGGATCCAGGCGTAGATGATAGTAGCAGGGTGAGTGCACAGGAGGATACAACTGCTCATACAGGATACAGTGTGAGTCAGGGGGAGATGGCATCCGGTGATGGGATGCAGTGGCATATAGGAGTACCCAACAGCATAGTAGAGAGTGGACAGTTCATCACTGTTGGGTATGTGTTATATTCTTTGCACGAGTAGTAGTGTCTGAGCGCCTGCGTGGGGCGCGCAGGGGGGCAGAGCTCCCCGCGCGGGGGTTCGGGGGCAGCGCCCCCGAAAGTTTTTTTTTGGTCCGACATATTTTCGCCGGTTTCGGGCCGACATATTTCCG
Organism: Picea glauca; assembly: GCA_000966675.3. Lineage (NCBI taxonomy): Eukaryota > Viridiplantae > Streptophyta > Pinopsida > Pinales > Pinaceae > Picea > Picea glauca. Next base: position 12,066 of record JZKD02S0367221.1, read on the forward strand.
GGACCACATGATATAAGGTGGTTTTCGGCACATGGTTTTTGCCGATGGTTTTCTATTTCCGGTTAAGGAATTAGGGTTTTGGACTAATCCAGGTCATTGGGTTAGGGTTTTGGATGTCGTTGGCTCCTAT
>JZKD02S0367232.1:0-18708 GCA_000966675.3 Picea glauca
TGGTTGACTATCCAAGTGTCCTCATGCAAGGTGATTATCTTCTAACAATATGCCAAATGTCCTCATATTCCCAATGCTCCTCAACATGTGTTCCAATATGGTCACAAAGATCCAATGCTCCTACTTGACATATGTGTATAGGTCCATAACCAATCTTCATGAAGTATGATAGTCAACCCAAGCGCCCTCAAGTTTAATGTTCAACCTATAAGGTGTATATCACATGGTCATAGGATCCAAGGGATAAATTCCCTCCTCCAAGTGCTTAATGCTCCTCTTCCTAGGTAGATACCTACCCTAATTGAGCACCCAACTCCCTCATTGTGTGCACCCAACGGGTTAGTCATCATGCCAATTAAGGAAAGAAACTCTTAGGTAAAGGCACCATGTTATCACTCTAACTAGTTTCAATCATCTACCTAAGCTGAGCCATCCATATGCCCATGAAACATTTCCAAGATGTTAGGAGACCTAGCGCTCTCCTCATAAGGTGAAAACACTTTTGGAGTAACCACAAAAGTCAATAGTTTTCATATAACTTACAATTTAGAACACGATTACCCACCTTAATGTCGTAATTAGATGCATTTATTCGGTGTGAATGTAACAAAGTAATTCAAAACATTATATATACCAGAAATGTTTACAACCTAATATCTCCTATTTATACATAGGATTTGTAGAGATTTAAGGAATTGGTAGGTTCCATCCCAATGTGAAAACCCAAAACTAGCACCTTAATGCCATTTCATCTATATACAATTTAAATTCATTGAAGATATAAATCTCTCTATACAATTGTATAAAATTGTTTTCATATCTATTACAATTCTTTATAAACACTTTAATCAATCTTCAACATTTCTAACTAAAATAGCTTGGTTATATCTATTTGAATCTCATGACTATGTCTATATATTTTTGGCAATGGATTAATTTGGAGAGTTTAATAAAATCCAATTATTATCAATATTAATTTTTTTTGTTAGCTAAATATCCCTGACTTGCAGGATTGGCATGTGACTGAGATGCCACAACCCAGGGGCATCTAAGCTTTCAAAATCATCTGGAGAGCGCACCCGGCCTAGACCGCACCAACCCTTAACATGGTTGGATTTGAGGTGTCTCGGGAGATTTCAAACCAATGACTTCAATTACGAAGTGCCTTAATAGTGCACTTCCACACCGACTGCTCTACACCACGGGGACCAATTATTATTAATATTCAAGGTGAAGTCAACCAAATTATAAATTTTATTTTTTAATATGATACAATTCCATAGTATCCCTTAGTATAGGGATATAAGTGTCCAAACTATTTCCTTACTACCATTTCTTGTTCCATTTTCTCTCAATAAACTTTAGTTAATATTTTATGTGGATTGATACAATAACTTCTTGAAACCTTTAACTTTAGTTAATATCTTATATGGATTGATATACTAACTTCTTAACTTCAAGAAAATTTGTTTAATATTACTTAAAATTTATCATCACCAACCATTTCTTGAGATTTATTAGTCATGCATTAAAAAAAACCCTCTTAAAACATCTAATCCCAAAGTCAATTTTTTTTTATGGAACATCAATCAAGGGTCCCTCAAAAAACCCCTCTTAAAACATCTAATCCCAAAGTCAATTTTTTTTTATGGAACATCAATCAAGGGTCCCTCAAAAAACCCCTCTTAAAACATCTAATCCCAAAGTCAATTTTTTTTATTCTTTTTATTGAACATCAATCAAGGGTCCCTCTATCATTACGATAGAGGGACCCTATCATTACGATAGAGGATAAATACACAAATTACGATACACTATCATTACTCTCGTCAGTGATATGATATTAATCCATAGCACAAATGTGATTTACTATTCATTTTCCCAATCCAATTAGTCGTTAAAACACTTTCTCTCCCTATATTAACCATATTTATTTTCCAATACAAGTTTAATCTTAGGAAATGCCACCACCCCACTTGATCTCCCTTTTATAATTAGTTCGGAACCTCATAAAATCAATTATTATAATTCTTTGCATGCCGTATTTACATATTGCATCAACACATTGAGGGAGACCATTCCCCTTTCTTTAATAACTTTCTCTTAAACATCAAATTTGGAAATTTTATTTTACATTACGTTCTAAAAACAAGTTAATGTGTCATGTTATTAGTTCCAATCTTACTTACTAATATTCAATAACTTTCTCTTAAACATCAAATTTGGAAATTTTATTTTACATTACATTCTAAAAACAAGTTAATGTGTCATGTTATTAGTTACAATCTTACTTACTAATATTCAATTGGAACAAAAAAAACAAATTAGATGTGAAGTATCACTTTATCTTTCTTTGATAAAACCATTTATATATAGGGAGGTGGAACAATTATTTATTATTATCACCTAGTTGGTACACGTCCACACTCATTTAAAGTTCACACGATATTCTTCTGTTGGAATTGTTACATATAACTTGTGAGACATGTAGTACATAATGGTGTGATTACCTCTGGTACTCATCACATGTTCTAGAAATGACATCGGCAGATATACTATTGAACTTCAATCAGTATTAGGAATGTTTTTATTTTTATTTTGGGTATAATTTAATCTAGTGATAGAAGGTTTACCTAATGTAAAAGTATATTTGGATAGAGCATAGAGTTTCAAGAGGACAAAAACTCTTTTTATTTGAAAGGTTAAACATGGTTTGTAAACTTCAAATTTTTTTATACTAGACAATTTTTTTTTATTTTACTTGAATATAGTGAAAAAAAACATGTGAGGTATGTGATGGATCATGAGATTACCCAACCTATAAATAAGTATTAATATTTATAAAACTAGCATATTTTCGGAAACATGTGATCCCAAGATTTAAAAATGATATTTTATTGTTATTTAAATAAAATAAAATTCTAGATGTCCATTTATGCACTAAATGGATATACATTAATTTTTCAGATCTCGTTTGAAAAGTACTTAGTTCATCTCGCATCAAGTAGATTAAAGTTACCCACTAAGAATAAAACTTGATTTAACCCAACTTACATCTACATACGATTCATCCTTACAATATGTAAGGATTCCATGATAAAATCATTCCTGAGTTTGCATGATTGAGTTATCTAGTTATGGCTTGGATTTCATTGTCATTGTATTTATTATTTGAACTATGATTCACTTAAACTAAGTATACTTTATCGTTTCTTAAGTTATCTTTGATGGAAAACATAATCATGATTCAGGGTGTTCATGATTACCATTAATGTTTTGAATTCTTACTCATTATTCTTAATATACTAATAATTCCATTAGCATGATGGTTATTGGGTTTTGTTGTAAAAACCATGCTCCGATATCAATTTGTAGCACCCTCCTACTACTACCCAAAACAATTTCTTAATATACTTATAATTCCATTAGCATGATGGTTATTGGGTTTTGTTGTAAAAACCATGCTCCAATATCAATTTGTAGCACCCTCCTACTACTACCCAAAACAATCCTTGAAAAATAAAGACACACACAAGACAAACATTTAAGGATATTAGAGAACACCACAATTGAATTGATGACATAATTTTTTGTCTAACTTAACTTACAAATTTCATATAGTCATATTTTTATGGATCTACACACGATGCATCCTTACAATATGAAACAAGGCCATACAATCTTATTTAAATCATTCATAAGTTTGCACGATTGAGTTGTTTGGTTATTATGGCTTGGATTTCAATGTCCTTGTATTTCTTATTTGAACTATGACTCGTTTAAGCTAAGTATATTTTATCATCTAAAATAAAAATTTCCTTGACAAAAAACATAGTTACTAACTTGACAAGAACTGTGACCTCAAAAATATAATTCTATCCTTAAAAACCCATATTTTAATGTCAAAAACCTCAAAATCAACTCCTGAATTGAAAAGTGGTGCTACAAGTAGCAGCCTTTTTGGGGGGTAAAAATTACAACATTTTATAATCATGTCCCTAAATTTTTTTAATGTTAATAAAAAAATATTAAATCAAACCTTGAGTTGGAAAGTGGTGCTACCAATAACACCCCTTTTCACTATTTGTTGTAAGGTTAAAATTACAATTTTTTTGAGACCACAACCTTAACAACTAGTATTGTTGCAACCAAAACCTTAAAATCAATCCATAAATTAAAAGTGGTGTTATCAATAGTTTCTTTTTTCGAGGTTAAAATTACAAATATTTTTAAACCATGGTTTAAAAACCAATACTATCATAGCAAAACCTTAAAATCAATCGTAAAACTACTAGTCCTTCAGGGTTAGTTATCACTCTAGCACATTTTTAGGGTTGAAATTTTAATGTGTTTAAAACAATTTTGGTATAATACTACCACCATTATCACTCTATATTCGTTTAAATACCTTTTCAAAAACATTCTTTGACCAAACTATAAATAATTCTATGATAATATAACCCCGTTATTTAAAATTTACATTACTTACAAGTATGTTATTTACTTGTTAATAACAAGATCAATATAATACATTGCATTGAAGTCGACATAAATTATCTCAAAAGAAACGTTATTGAATTATTAATGCTAAAAAATGATAAGCTAAGAAATCTTATTACATTATTCATAGCCAAATCATATAAGCTAAGAAACATACAAAAGATTAATAACTCATGTAATATCATATGTAAGTTCAAACACTCTAGAGTTACCATACAAACACCATATTGACCAAAAATATATAAAAATGCTATAGACAATTATTAAAATTCATTATGGATTCTAAGACACATCATCAAAATTTGTTATATCTTTATATGAATGATTGAATGAAGATGTAGATGACCAATATTAGTCTTTATTATCAATGGATTCACCATCTAAATCTTCATACGCCCAACATTTCAAATGTTATAAGTCCTCTAGATATATAACAAGGTTCATTAGATTCCCATCTTTCAATTATTTCTTGTTCCATAAACCACTTGATAATCTATGTAGTCCTCAAGCGAAGAATGCCTCTCTTTCTCAAATGGAAATCATAAAAAAGCATGCCAAAATATTCTAATTTTAAGATGTCATTGTAGTGACAATTTATACTTCTACCATTTTTTAAATCTATTTGTTGACTACGATCTTTGTCCTGTACACACCATTAAATTGGTGTGTATCTAATGTACTTCAATTGATACAACTTCATTTCCTTTATTGACCTTCATAAATTTTTCAATCTAGTCTGTATAGCAACGTGGATATTTAGTTGTTAAGACAATAATCATTCAATTGTCATTAATATCTTGTATTGAGTCCTTGTAAAGGTATTTCATGACTTCACATTGTGAGTGTGATGTTATAGACCCAATATACATTTCTCTTTCCTATAGTCATGTATAGTCAATAACACCTTGAGATTCATGTTATTCAATAACATTATTTCCTCATGTTTATATCATCTAGTTTATGGCCAACGAAACGAAGACTTAAAAAATATATCTCCATTTGTTGAGTTTGAAATTATGCCACTTTGATCATTGAAAAAAGAGTCCCACCAATCAAAATCAACAACATCAAAGTATTCATATGTATCTTTAATAAACTTTTTCATTTCCTCAAAGCATTCATGATATTCTACATCTTTATTATGTATTCATGTATTATGGATTTTTTGGATACAAATATAGTCACAATCTTCAATTTACCATAAATAAGTATACCATACACATAACACATATTATTCATATGTAAACCTTTATGTTGCATTAATTCAAAACTATATAGATATAAAAAATACATCATAATCAATTGGTAGAAAATATTATAGTGGGAAAGAAATAACCCATTCTTAGTGATGATATAACTTATCTCAATCTGACTTTCAAAATTTGCTCAAAACCTTACCATTATTGTTCCTTTTGATAGTATAATTGATATTTCTCCTTAACACATACAAAATCAACTACAACTACTACTTATTTCTTAACTATTACATCCTAACTTATATATACATATCTTCAACTTGCTTGGGTTAATCTAATGCCAAAGAAAAAATCCTTTGTGCTTTCCTTGTCTTGGAAAAGTGGTCCCTTGAACTTAGTTGGGGTTTCTTACCCCACACGATTCAAATCTAGAACACTTGGTATCCTCTTGGCTACTATTTTGTGCTTTCCTTTGTTATGGTTATGTCTGTCTGTGTGCTATTCCTATGTGTCCCCATTAGGATAGATGTATTTTAACTCTTGCTGCAATATTTATAGGGCTGAAACTTCCTTCAAGTCTATTTCCTTTCTATCCTTTGGTATCTTGATTATGTGTATTGAGATCAACCTGCATGATGCTTTTAGTATAGTTGTATAGTTTTTCCAATACCTTTAGGCACCCGTCAAGTCATTCTAGCTGCACCCGACCGATATTGAGAAATTAAGACTGTCATCAAAACAAAAATATGTACGCTTGCTGCATTCCGATGCAACATTGAACTTGTCGACTGGGCCGAGATAGGGGGAGGACTCGACGGAGAGGAGGGCCCGGAGAGGATTCGATCTATATCTCCCTGCAGTTCTAAAGCTGTTATAAGGATAGAGAGCGGATTTGAAATGAATAAGTATATTATCTAGGGGTCAAAACCATCGAACGATCCTCCATGAGGTGTTGTGTTGTGAAGGAAGTGCCTAAAGATGGGGGCGTTGGGTTGTGTGGGGCACCTGGAACCAAGTAAATAAAATGTGGGATCACCGGGATATGGGTATTAGGGCCTTCTGTTTACCTTCTTCTTCTTGAAGCTTTATCTAGATGACCCTATTTTCCTTACTTCGATGTCTTAAGCACTTTTGATGGTTGTTATATTAACTTCATTGAGAGAATCTATCGTGACCTCTCACCACCCTAGTTATGAGATCACTTGTAGGTATGGCCTTCTTTTGTGAGTTGTGTAATGTTGTGAGATGAATATATGATAGATAACTCTCTTTGTAATATATTCTATGATTTTTATTTGAACCATTGATCATATTACATTTGTTTTTTTGAGTCGTTCTTGGTCTTTTCTCTTTTTTTCTTGTATTTATCTATGATATTTTTTTCTTCTATGGTCCTTCTATACCTATTTCTGATGAGTTCTTATGAACTTTGTTTGAGTATTAACCTTTTATCCAAGTTTCCTAGATAATTTCTGATCCAATGGATCTTTAAGATCTCCTTCCAATGTCTTTTTATTAACTTTATTTGACCATTGTAACATCTTCCATTGAGGTTTCTTGTACCTTTTCATGTATGATTCCCTCCAATATATTTTTCAGGACTCTTTCCAATGTATTTTCTTAAATTTATTTGACCATAGAATCACCTTTCATTGGGGTTTTCTGGACCTTTTCCAATCGAATTTCCAACCAATGGCTCTTCGAGGCTTCATAAACATTTTCTTGTTTGATTCCCTTTGATGGATCTTCCAGGGCTATTTCATATGTATTTTTATTAAATTTATTTGACCATCAGATGACCTTCCATTAGGGTTTCCCAGACCATTTCTTGTTCGATTTCATCCAATGGCTCTTCTAGGACTCTTTTTGATGTCTTTTTCTTGTCTTTCTTTGACCATTAGATCACCTTACATTAATCTTTATTGAATCCTTTCTTGTTTTATTCCCTTTAGCAAAAACAATTCTAGGGTTGTTTTTGATGTCCTTTACCTAAATTGGGCCCCCTTCCATCAATTCAATGGCCTCTTCCAGGATGATACCTCCAATGATGTTCTTAGATCCATGTTGTTTCTTATAATTATACCCACTCATTGGATCTCCCTCCATCTAGGACTCCTATCTTTGATGGTTATTTTGATATTATTCTTAATGATAGTCATCTCAGTTATTGGATCACCCATTATCGATTTACAAATCCTTATATTCAGATTTCACCTATGACAACTTATCAACATCTGAATTCTCTCTATGACTCCTCCTAATTTAGAAAAAATATTTGATAAATTAAAGCTTAGTATCATAACAAAAAAATCAATAAACCAAATTGTCATGTCCCCACATAATGCCTACTTGAATCTTATGATTGTGCACCTCCTAAGGGCACGTGGCACCATGAAGCTTCTCACTTGGCTACTTGGAAACACTAAGGATACTTCATCCGGACTACCTTTCTTCACTTAGAGTATACCCATACTCTGTTCTAGGTTACAAGAAAGTCACACTCCTCCTCCAGTGCAACTTACGTGTATACTTAGACGATTCATTAATAGCTTAACACTTAGTCATTGAAGCATACATCCATGAACATGTGAAACAAAGAGAACAATTGTGAAGCAAACAAGAGACACGTAGATATAGTGTGGGTGACACAAGACATGCCTAACACCCGACTGAGTCTCATTATTGAGAAAAAAATACAATATGAGCACTATTGACTAGGTTTACAACTTGGGTAGAGTCACACGACTTGCCTCACCTCACCAAGACACTCATACACATTTTTGTCACACCAAGACTTGTTCATCGCAACAAATTTCACAATTCCTATAGTGTGCACTAGACGTGCACCCACCACAGACTCACCGTCTCTTCATCGCAAGACTTCACACATACCTGTAGTTCTGTCTCATAGCATGCCTCACCCAAACCTATGAAAAGACTTCCCCAAACTCCAAGGTTGCCCTTCCTATTGCTAGACTCAATCTAAATAAGGTCGCCCCAACTTTGTCCAAAGAATCACCTCAAGGAAGCACAATTCCTCCCGTGTGGAGTAACTTGGCTCCTTCAGGGAGCTCTCCCCTCCTTGTCCAAATATGCCTCAAAAATTTGGTGTTGATATTTCTCTCTTCCTTCTGCCTTCTTAGTTTTGTTCCTTTGTTCTTTTATATGGACTCCAAACATCACCTTCACGAATTGTCGCATCCTTTGGGTGTGTTGCACCCCTTTGCTGAAAAATACACCCAAACAAACCGATGCGCCCCTTTGCAAACCAACAGACATAAATGAACCCATGCGCTCGTCAACCTTTGTGTCCCTTGGGACCGATGCATCCCATCCTTGTTGTGATCCTCATGTCGACGTGCCCCAAACTCTTTGATGTGCCCCATGCTTCACCTAATGCTTGGGAAATCCCCTTGGCATGTTTGTGTTCCCAAGGTGCCCAATTTCCTAACTAGTGCAACACTTTGGTGCCTTAGAAACCCCAAATTTCGTCTCCTTGAGTACTTAGGCAAGGGTGTCTGCGCATTTCTAGCTGAGGACCTTACACAAACAACAAATCTTTCCTAGTTAATTTTTGGTAGGTGGATGACCCTCCCATCTAACCCTTATTCTTTGTTAATATGATCTTAACACATGCCAAACAACATCCACAATATTAGAGTGGTTCCACACTTTTTAGTTCATTCAAAATATAGTTAAATATTCCAAATACAATGGGAATCTTATGGTTGTATCTAACTTCCCTAGTTGGTGATAATTCACAAGACAATAAAAAAAATGAACTACCTAATTACATATTTTCAATAATCCATTAGCCCATGTTTCATTCATCAGGATATTAGTTTTTTGTTCCACATTCCTACCCTAAGACTTCTTTCCCACTTTGTGCCTTGTTTTATTCAATTAGTTGAGTGTCTACCCTCCATTTGACCCTTATTTCTTTTTTCTCATGGTGGATATGTTCTCAGTGGTGCATGTTGTCATCATTTTGCATTAGAACCATATCTACATCCTTTATGAGGTTTGTTGGGGTTATCTTTCCTCCCCCACCTTCTGGTTGACTTAGTCATGGAATATCCTTAGCTAAGATGTATTTACTCTACCAATGTGTGGGAACCCTTTCGATCTTTGTAGTTCATTTAATCCAATTTCATACAATTTCTTCAATTTTTAAGGTCCTAACCATCCATGGTTGAGATTTTTTATCATTTTGATTTTTTTTTTCTCACTATAATATAAAATAACCAATTGGTACTCTTCAATCTCATGCTTATATCCCTTGTTGTTGTGATACATTTTAATTCTAACTTTTACTATGATTTGATAAAATTACGACCACAACTTGTCCTCGTCTAGTTTCTATGGTTTTTCTAGTCTACTCTCCATTGAATTGTCCATTTCCCATCTTTCCTCAACTACAATTCTTAGAGAAGGTACCCAATATTCCATTATAATTATTGCTTTGTTACCAAACACTAATATGAATGGTGTTTGGTTTGATTCTTTCCTCCATGTAGTTTTGTAGGCCCACAATGTTGCAAATAATCTGTTTTTTCAGTGTTTTATTTTTAGGTGACATACCTCTGTTAGTATTGCTACCAATATCTTATTAGTGATTTTAACTTGTCCATTTTATTTGGGTAATAAGGGTTTATTTTGTTGTGTATTATCTTGAAGGTATTCATCAAATGCTTAATAGTATTCACAATAAAATGTGTGCCTTTATCCTATGTAAGTTGAATTGGGAATCCAAATATACATAATATCTCTTCAAATAAAGACTTAGTTGTAGTTGCTACGTCTACTATGGATATTCTTGTGGCTCCTTCTTTTGTTGATTTTGTGAAAAGTTCCATAGCTACAATGGTATACTTGTTTCGTGACCCTCATACTAGTACAAATTGTCTAATGAAATCTCCCCCCCAATGTTTAAATGGTTGCATTAGTAGTATGGGATACTTGAGATCATGACAATTTCAGTTTTGTGGTCCATTCGTTGCTTTTTTGCATTGTTAACATCCTTTTACCTTCTTAGAAAATTCCTTCAACAAAGTGGACCACCAAAGTCTTTCACTTGGTATCTTTTGAGTTGTTCTATTTGTTGATAAAATATTATTCCATAGTGGGCTTCATTTATTGGTTGGTCTATTTCTACTAACTGAACACATTTTCTCATGATTCCATCCATGTCTGTCCTATAAAATTTTATTGAAAGGAGTTTGAATCCTATAATCTTAACGGATTCTGGAATATCCTTCTTCATTGTGCAACACTTAAATATTCTAGTGCTTATCCATGTTGGAGAAAATATTGAGCATACTCTAAATATGCTAGTGCCTATTAGACTGAAAAAAGGTTAGCATATGGAAAGTCCTCCTTTCCTTGTTTACCTTCTTCATCGTTGTCAATTCTAAATAAATGGTTTGGTTCGGATATACTTTTTCTAGGTTTGATGAAGATCTCAAATTCATATTCTTGGAATAACATCAACCTTCTGTTTATTCTCCTTGCTAGAATTGGTTTGTTCACAATATAATTTAATGCTTGGTAGTCAATATACAAATTGATCTTATTTTCTAGTAAATAGTGTTTGAACTTTTGTCAAGCATATATCATACCTAGAGTTACTCTCTATGGTATTGTAATTATTCTTACCCATGGAGAGTTTCTTACTAGCATAGTGGATGGGATAGGCTCTTGGTTTTATTAGGATTGTCTTGATGGTTGTTCATGATGCATCTACACGTACATGATTTTTTTTTCCAATCAGGGAATATTAACATAGGTTCCTTGATGGTTCTATGTTCAATTTCTTCAGATCCCTATTAGTACTTTGGTATCCAAAGGAAGGTTGTCTCGTGTTTAGTACTTGTTCCATCGGGTGGGATATTTTAGCACACCCTTATACAAATTTTATATAATAACCTATGCAACCCAAAAAATATTTAAACTTGGAAGGGTTTGTAGGTGGTTATAAATCTTTGAGGAGTTTTACTTTGTTTGGGTCCACAATCATATCTTCCTCAGAGACTATGTGCATATTTTGCTTCCTAAAAGTTTGCAAGAATTGGAATTTTTATAATTTTAAGGAAACTCCTATATCTATAAATTTGTTCAACATCATCCTCAAGTTTGCTACATTGTTGTTTAAGCAACCAAATAGTGGCCAATCATCCAAATACACTTCTAGGGATTTGTGAATGAAGTTTTTGAAAATATCTGTAATGATTCTTGAAAAGTATGTTGATTCATTTACTAGGATGAAAGCCATCATTTTTCATGCAAAAGTTTCCCATTCTATTTCTATAGTTAGGGTATGTTCATTCTCCTTTATAGACACCTAGTTATATCTAGAGTACCCATAAAAATGAATAGATATCCTTCTCCACCACTACTTCTAGTACTTATTTTGAAAATGATGTTGGGAAAGGATCCTTATATGCTACTTGATTCAATTTTTTGATATATATGGATATTCTTAACTTCCCATTTTTCTTTTGGCTACCACAATTGGTGACACCCATTCATTGTCCTTTATTTCATAGATGAGTCATGCCCTTAGTAATTTGTCCAACTATTCTTGTCTTTTTGTCTTGTATTGATGTTTAATATTATAGGGCCACTATCTAACTAGATTTTCCTTAGGTTGTAGTTCAATCTTAAATTCCATGAATTATTTAGGTATCCCTTTTAGGTTGTGGTAGATATATGCAAAGATGTATGCAAATTTTGTGAAAAATATGGTTACTTATACTACTATTTTTTCATCTTAGCAGTTCCTTATTTCAAGATACCTTGGTTCTTCGCCTTCTTTTGTGAAGTTTTCTCTTTTTATTCATTCTCCTATTACTTTCACACTTTTCTTATCTATTAGTGTATAGTTTATCTCCCTTGAGGAAAATTATTCCTTTGTATATTGCTCTAGTATTTGATGTTCCTTTTCGTATGTTGATATGATAGATAATATTCATTTATTCTATTGTGGGTTGTGTTTTCTTGTGAATTAGTGGATGTTTTTCAACATGGCTTGGAGAGTGGGGTTTTCATTAGTTGTCCCTTTGTCTGACTCTTCTTATAATTTTTTCCACAAGTAATTTTAGTCTAAGTTCCCTTAATCTTTAATTGACAACAATACCATTTGTGTGCAAACCCATCATTTAATCTTGGTAGAATATGGAATGATATCTCTTTGAGGGTCTCGCTGCTATTTATTTACTTTTTTTTTATAAACATGAATCAACCATATTAGGTGATATAATCATACTACCCCATGATAGCCACAATATCTCTCTCCCTTGATCTTTTGGAATTGGCATAACGGAAGTGTTCTTGTTTTTTCCAATGTCATCATCAAATATGATGAGAAGAGCGTCAACCACCATTGGATTTTTTTTTTTTTGAGTGAGTTAGTGTAATACCTCAGTTTTAAGTCCCTATATTAATAATGTATTTTTGTTTATTTGATGAAAGGATATAGTGTCTATAAATTTGAAATGACATAGATCCCATAAATGTAATGCTTTGAATATTAAAAATAAAAATGCATCGTTCGTTGCAAGACGAACAAGGACAAAGTTATAGTGGGATATAATTCCATGAGAGAGGGGGCTAATCCTTTTTATTATATTTAATCACCCATCTTGGTTTAGTGGGGAAAAGTGGTTACACAAGATTCTTGGGCGGCCACAAGGTTCTTTATTGCATGTAATTATTTAAACCATGTCTTTGGTCATTTCGGGTTTGCCATTCATTATTCCTCAATCATTGTTACTTTGTTCCTCATTCATTTTGGTTCACATTGATTCTTGTTTTGGGAATGGAAAATGTATTTCTAGAGTTAGGGAGACTTTTTTATTTGGTTGTAGGTAACTATTGGTTATGCCAACAAGAAATTAGTATCTGAGTGCATGGATGCATTGGCATTTTTTAGTAGAACTATCCCCAATTGAGAATCCTTAGAGTTTCCAACATTGAGATTTCCTTACCAGATTAGAGCCCTAGAAATAAGTGTAACAATAGAAGGAACTACATTGTAGAGAAGGGGGTTCATTTTTGTGGGTTGTGCAGGCAGAGGGGAAAAGAGAGCAGGTAAACTAGGATTGTTGTGTGGTTGAGAAAACTATGAGATATTGATAGTTGATTTGTGTGAAACTTAGAGTCGGCCTAGGACAAGTCCTTGTGGATTCATAGCCTCAACTCAGGGGTGGCATATTGTAGAGATTTTATGTACAATAGAGCCTAAATTTGGGTGGAATGTCTGACATATACAACTAGTTGGTGAAGCTATAGTTTAACGATAAGTTCTCTGTTATGTATCTCTTGTAATTTATATTTCATTGTGTATTTAATATTATCTCTGTGTTGAATTTATAATGTGCCTATTTGTTGATTAATGTTTTTCATGTCATGAGAATGCATTTATTTTATGGATATGCATACTTCTTGATTATGCATGTGAATACAACATGCTTCTTGAATTATTTTTGGTGTCAGAAATTCGAAAGTTTCCCAAGAAAGCGAATTTTGAGGTACCCGAGTAGTGGGGTATGTCGCAGATTGGTATCAAATCCAATTTCACAGTGCTTGGGACATATGGGACAACTTACATGTTGAAATTGTATATTTTTTGTAGAGGTCGAGATGGCATATGCTTGGGGGGCTTAACGACATTTCTTTAAAATATGTATTTTGGGGATTTTTTTTTCGTACATTGATGTGATGATGACATGGAGGCCACATGTCGAGTGATGTGGCAATGATGACATGGATTTCCATGGTGGAATGCCTGTGGCATGGTGGTAGGTCACCATGGTAGGGTGGCAGGCCTTGGTGGAGGGATGGTAGACCACCATGGTGGGGTGACATATGGTGGTGGAATCTTGATACCATTACTGATATTAGAGCTTTTGTTAGTGGTTTTGAATATTGAAAAATCCTCTAAAATGCATGTAAGGCTACCACGTACCCGCAAGGTGGTTTGGTGGTATCATAAGTTATGCATCACTAAGATCCCTTCGCCTCAACCTCCAAAGTGAATATACATTGTTGATTTATGATCATCCTTCACCATCAGATCTAGGGATCATGCATGTTGTGCATTGGAGGAAAAGGTGGGGATGTGACCCATCGATAGCTTGGGCTACTGTGGTGGTTCCATGTAGCGGTCGGTATGAGTGGTGTCCCAAATTTAATAATTTTTTTATTTAAGTGTAAAATTAAAGATAAGGGAAATAAATAAGGGGAAAGGAAGAGAAAGGTAAGAGAGAGAGAGGAGGTGGTGATAGACGATGATGAGGTAGGTCTAAGGTGGTTGGAGGGGTGACATGGCATCCCCTCAGGGTGCCATGTGAACCCGTGGTGCCACATCAACAACCATGTCAACGGATTTCCACATAGGGAGATGATAGCATATGTTAAAAAAAAATAAAAATTATGGAGCCAAAATCATATTTTGGCCATAACAGGAGCATAATAACACAAATTCAGATAAAATTTTATGGTTTTTGTCTGCAATGAGGAGGAAAAGTGACCCCAAATCACAAAATTGGGAAATTTCGTTTACTCGAAATTTTATATATTTATTAAGCTAGACAAATTTTCCTTAGTAAAATTTTTCCATACGTGCACATATTGGGAGATAACCACTTTTGCTAAATTTTCTATGGAAAAATTGTAATAAGGACAAAATTGCAAATTCCATATTGTTGTAGAATCTTACTGGAGCAACAAATGGAGAATAAGGAAGTTGCTATGTGTTCACCATCATGAGTAATATCAGTTCCTGATACTAAATTTTTCTTGTTTCTTGATGGATTTTCATCTGTACTTGACAGAAGTTGGCCTCTTAGTCAAATTGCACTAGTGAAGAAAGTAGATAAATTGGGTGAAAATGGTTTTTTCAAGAAGACATAAATTTCAATTCAGAGATCATATTGGGGAATAATAATAGTCATTAGAAATATGATTTAGAGGAGAATAATATTGAAAGATTAGAATTTGGAGAAGAGTGATAGGATGATTTATGAATTGAAAAGGACCTATAACATTGATTGATTTTTTTTTTATAATATTCATAATTCTAACAAAATGATTGCTTGGACATTTTGCAGAATTACGACTATAAGAAGATCAAGTCAATTCAGAATTACAGATGAAAGACATGGAGTATGCACAAAGAGACTATAGTCATGAGAGAGAATCCAAAGGACAAAATACTAGTTTGGGTAATGACGAGACATAATCTAATGGACATAGGAGCAGGGTGGAGCCAACATAATTGGTAGAGACTATGAGGAGTTTCAGAATGTAAGTAAAAAGTTATAAAGATGATAATGGAAATATAATAAGAGTTCAAGAGGAACAAAATCAAATAAATACTCAGCTAATGCAAAGCCTAAACCATTCACAAAGACAAGTGAAGAATGGATCAAGATCAAGGCATAAGGAAGAAGGTAGATCCCGTGCAGGAGAGATAACTACAAAGGATCCAAGAATTCAACAAGTGTTAGTAGAGCTCAAAGACTACTCACCTACTCATATCTTTAGGAAATTTTATGCATCTGAAGAGTCAAGGAGTAACCTAGAAGTGTCTCATGTTAGAAATCAAAGAATAAGATATGATTCAAACAACTTGAAAGAAGAGATTAGAAAGCTTAAGCCACCAACCTTTGATGGTGAAAATAGAAAGGGAGATGATGTTGAAACCTTGTTTCTTGGAATCAAAAAATATTTTCAATTGCCTAATTACTCATCTAACCTAGAAGATAGGGTTTACACATACCATTTGATGGAAAAAATTCTATGTGGTTGGATTAGTTGAAATAATTCAATCACATTGATGAGAACAATATTTCTTGAAAGAAATTCAAGAAATATTTCCAGAAGGAGTCTCTTTTAGACCACTATTATGACAAGAAGATGCAGGAATTCTTTGAACTCAAGTTGGGGAGCATGACCATGGAGGAATATGAAAAGAATTTCTTGGAGTTGTTGAGGTATGTGGAGTTTATTAAGGAGGAGACGGTGAAAATAAAGAGTTTTCTAAGTAGACCCATATTTCTATAAAGATAAAATTCAATTTGATGAACCCAAAAATTTTGCAGAGACCATTAGAAAATCCAAGTACCTCTATGAGAAAGGTAAAGGAAGTGAATCTTTTTAGAAATATTGCAAGGATAAGAAGAAGGAGAAATCAAATTAGAGAAGGAAGGGATTAAAACCTCCATTCAATAGAAACAATCCTAATGCATACATAATGCATATTATCAAAATCAGTTTGCTAAGAATGAATTCATGATGGAAGAATCCTTGGGAAAAATTGGAAGGCCACCAATCAAATGTTGGAGATGTAAAGAGTATCACATATACAAATATTTCCCTCACAAAGAATACAAAATGAGGACCTTGCATAACATTCAAGAGGATACTTCCATCATGAATTCATTCTTAGAAGATTGATTTTGCTAATATGCATATAGTGTAAGACGTGGGTAGAAATATTCCATATATATATACAACCCTAAAAGATAAACAAGCAGAACACCAATCCCATATGATTGAGGTGGAAGGTAAGATCATAAATTAGCCTATTGTGATTTTAATTGATTTAGGATAAATCCATAGTTACACCAATCCTAAAATAGTGGATAGATTTCATTTTATGAAAAGTAAGCTTGACATATCACGATTGGTTTAGCTAGCCAATGGAACCAAAAGAAGGATCAATGAGACCATTAGAAGTTTTCCAATAAATATGAATGGAGTAAGTACAAATGTTGATATGAATATCATACCATTAAGATCTTATGATATCCTAATTGGAATGTATTGGTTGGACAAGCATCATGCCATCCTAGATTTCCATAATAAGACATTTACATGTCTTGATGAAGAAATAAATAAGAACATGGTACAAGGAATTCAAGGACCCATTTATGTAAGTGATATTTCATCCTTACAACTGAAGAGATGTTTTAGGAAAGGATGTCAATTGTATGTAGCTCATGTGTTGGCACCCAAATTTTTGGGTTAATATCGTGTGCGTGCAAAAACGAAGTTATGCACGCTCATTCCATATTTATGCATGATCAAGCAAATGTGCAAGGATTGACAAGAAGTGTGCGCCAAATCAAGTTTTGATATTTACACTCTAGTTCCAATTATTCCAAATGCACATCGGTCTGATTTTCTTGATGCGTACCAGAAACCTAGAAGACAACGCCTATATGCCGAAATCAAGAAAAGAATCTTCAGGAAATCTCCACAAATAATTACTACCAGAAGCACGAGGAAGCATGGAGCATAAAGAAGATGTGATAACTAGGTAGTTAAGATTGGCCACATTCTAGAAAAGCTACGTGGAGTGTAGGTAGGTGACATAAGTTTGTGAGACTGGTAGTCAGTAGAGTGAGTGGAGCAGAACTAAAAGAGATAGAGAGCCAGAGAAGAGAAGGGTATACAAGGAAGCAACAACAACACAAACACAATTACTCACTCAGTTGATTCACTAGATTTTTGCTAGTTGTTCATTGTTCCAGGGTTATTCCATTAGCTTAATCTGAGCTTCTATACTATTGTAGTGTCTCTACTTGTGTGTTTGAGTTTGTCATTATGTTAAAGGCCTAAAAAAATGCACATGGTGCAATGTATTGTAAATATGGAATATTATATGAGGGAATTTGAGACTTTTTTGTGGTAGATATATGAGTTTATTAATGTATGCCTATGTCTGAAGGAATAAGGATGATAATAAAGATGCACTAATTTTGAACCTATGATATTTCAATTATGCGTTTAAATGAATGTGTGAGTTCCATTATGTTTTGGTATATGTTAAGTACGTTGCAACGAATGATATGAATGCACTCCCTGATGAATTTTTATGTATTTATCCCTTCATCCTTGACACAAGACCATATGGTCTCTATGATCCTCATAGCATCTTAGGTGAGACTTTATTCATCCTTGGATGAGGATTGATATGTTGATTCTTTGGGGGTTTTGTATGTTACCT
>JZKD02S0367243.1:6348-22526 GCA_000966675.3 Picea glauca
GTTCATGATCATTCCATTCCCCTTGTACCTGGAATCCTTCCTCCCAATATTCGTCCGTATCGCCACCCCTTTTCACAAAAAAATGAAATTGAGAAAATGGTCCAGGAACTCCTTACTGTAGGCGTTATCCACCCTAGTATGAGCCCTTACTCTTCTCCTATAGTCATGGTCATGAAGAAAGAAGGTTCCTGGAGAATGTGTATTGACTTCCATGCCCTCAACAAACTGACCATTAAAGACAAATTTCCCATTCCTATCATTGATGACCTCCTGGATGAATTGAGTGGTGCCCAATTCTTTACTAAACTTGATATTCACTTGGGCTATCGCCAGATACGTATGAAGGAGTCAGACATTCCCAAGATGGCCTTTAAAACTCCTAAGGGCCACTATGATTTTTTAGTCATGCCCTTTGGCTTGTGTAATTCCCCCTCCACCTTCCAAAGCCTCATGAATCATGTCTTCTGTCCTTTTCTCCATCATTTTGTATTAGTTTTCTTTGATGATATCCTAATCTATAGAAAAACCTGGACAAACCATCTTACTCATGTGGATCAAGTTCTCCATCTACTCTCTTAGCATAAACTTTTCTTGAAACAGTTTAAATGTGCTTTTGGTGCCTCAGAAGTAGAATACTTGGGTCATCTGGTTAGCAAGGATGACATCAGGGTGGATCCAAAAAAGATTGAAGCTATGCAAGACTGGCCGCACCCAAAGACTCTCAAAATCTTGCATGGATTTCTATGCTTAACAGGGTATTATCACAAGTTTGTTAAGAATTATGGCAAGATTGCAGCACCTCTCACAACTCTCCTAAAAAAGAACTCTTTTACTTGGACTCTAGCCGCTGCTCAAGATTTTCAAACCTTGAATACGACCATGTGCACCACTTCGGTTCTGGCCCTTCCTGATTTCACAAAGACCTTTGTGTTGGAATTTGATGCCTTAGGGAAAGGAATCGGTGCTATCCTTATGCAAGAGGGTCGACCTTTGGCTTTCACCAGCAGGAAACTATCTGAAAGGAATATGGGCAAACCCACCTATGAAAAGGAAATGTTGGCTATTTTGCATGTCATTGATTTGTGGCACCCTTATCTCATGGGGCAACATTTCCAAATTATGACAGACCATCAAAGCCTCAAGTACTTTCTGGAACAACACATTTCCTCCCCAGAGCAACAAAAATGAGTGACTAAGATATTTGGATATGATTATGAGATCATTTACAAGAAGGGAAAAGACAATGTGGTGGTGGATGCACTATCCCAAAAATATGAAGAAGAAGGATCCCTTTTTTCTCTTTCCTTCATTGTACCAGATTGGCTAAAAGCTGTGCACTAGGAATGGCTACAAGATCCCAAAATTTCACATCTGATCCAACACTTGTAGACCAATTCTCTAGCTCCCCCAGGGTACTCTTGGCTCCAAGATGAGCTTCAATACAAATGCCATTTGTATTTAAGTAAACAATCAAAGCTTAAATCCACGGTACTTTCTGAGCTTCATGCTACACCCACAGCGGGGCACTCCGGGTTCACCAAAACCTATGACAGGGTCAAATGTTCTTTCTTTTGAAATGGTATGAAACAGGACATCTGTAATTTTGTCGCTGAATGTGAGGTGTGTCAATGCAAAATGGGAGAAACAGTCAAATCTCTGGGCACACTACAACCGCTTTCGATCCCACCTGTTATATGGAAGGATATCTCTATGGACTTTATTACCGACTTACCCAAATCGGGAAATAAATCAGTCATAATGGTGGTTGTGGATCGCCTTTCCAAATATGATCATTTCTACACTCTTCAACACCCATTTACTACATCCACGGTGGCTCAAATTTTCATGGACTAGGTCTTCAAGCTTCATGGCATGCTGCAATCTATTGTTTCTGATCATGACCCAAATTTCACAAGCAATTTTTGGCAAGAATTTTTTAAGTTTTAGGGCACCCAATTGCATCTAATCACAGCTTATCATCCCCAGACTGATGGTCAAACGGAATTTATCAACAAGTGTTTGGAAACATATCTAAGGAGTTTTTCCTCTGAAAAGAAAAATCAATGGGCTCAATGGTTACCCCTAGCTGAATGGTGGTACGACACTTCCTACCATACAACTACATGCATGACTCCTTTTGAAGTGGTATATGGACAGAAGCCCCCTTCAGTTCTCTCATACTTACCGGGTACCTTGAAGGTCCAGGTGGTTGACCAAACACTTACATTTCGAGAGGATATTCTTTTTACCCTTAAAGAGAACTTGGTCATGGCACAAAATCGCATGAAGCAACAAGAAGATCAAGGTCACTCTGAATGTCAATTTGCAGAAGGGGATCAAGTGTTTCTGCGACTACAACCATACAACCAAACTTCCCTCAAGGTCGAGTAGTGTAAGAAGTTAGCGCCCAAATTTTATGGTCCTTATACAGTTCTCAAGCATGTGGGACAAGTCACCTATCAATTAGATTTGCCTAGTTAGTCAAAGCTACATCCTGTTTTTCATGTTTCATGCTTAAACAAGGTGATTGGAACTAGGTGCCAAATTCAAACCAACCTTCATGAGTTAGCTGAAGAAGGATCCATTTGGATATAGCTAGAAGCAATTTTGGATCAACGTGAGCATCGCCTGTGTCAATGAACCATCAAGGAAGTGCTAGTCTAGTGGAAAGATACAACTCCAATAGATTCCACTTGGGAACCAACTACCATTCTACAACAGTTTCCACATCTCAAGCCTTGAGGACAAGGCTGTTTTTAAGGGGGGGGACATGTTAGGGTCCTAACCCGCACATAGGTAGATCAATATATTCGAATGTAATAAAGGTCAATATTAATAAGGCCTTTCAATAAAATAGAATAAGGCGGATGTAAGAAGACCTAATAGAAGCTTCTGCTTCTAGAAGGATCATCCTCTAGATGCTTCTCTTGATAGACATATTTAGTATAAATAAGGGTCGAGGGTATGAAAACCCTATCTTGGAGATTATTTTAATAGAGCATTGCTCGACTGGAGGTTTCCCCCTTGAAGAGGCCCGTGAACATTACTTTTTGAATCAAAGTGTTATTTTTGTTGTGGTTATTATATCATTTATGTGTTATTGTGGAGATTATGTTGGTTATATTACCGTTATTCTGCCATTTCTAGCATTTTATTTCTATTCTGCATACTTTTTATATCTGGTATATTACACATAGCTTGCATAGCGAGAGATCTTGCACAAAATTTTCATAGAAAGGATTTTGTTTTTCATAGCAGAGGGTTATTTGGAGCTTATTCAAGAGGAAACGGTTGATTTCACAGGTCGATGATGCATGAATATAAACGAAAGGTGGAAAATATACATGCACAAGTTTATAGGAAGAGTTTTGAAAGAGAAAGAACATGTTTTGGATGATAAGCTTTCCAAATTACTCCAAGTAACTTGTGCATCGTGTTTGTACAACAGGCACATGTTTTCTATAGACAAGGTACAACTAACATGAAATGTGATCATAACTTTTTTTGATGACTTCATAATATGTGATCATGATCATGGATGCCCTTTGAAATGACTTTCCCTCTTAGACTTACGACTTGATTTTGACATACCACTTTCCACCTTGTGAAATTATTTCAAACTAAAAATCCAAAGACCTTTGCAAACCCTTTCATGTGATAGACTCCTATACACCTTTAATGACTTCTTCTCTTTCATGATGTGTAATGATGTATAATGAAATTCATAGAAAACCATTTGACTCAGACTTATAAATGGACTCTCTTTTGACATGCACCTTATCCTTTATTTGATCAACGACCCAAGGACATTGAATCAACTCATGAAACAAAACACACACACACACTGTGACTCAATTAGGAATGCCTTGGTCTTCCTAAGACCAAGGCATGACTTTGTAAACTCTAAAAAAGTTTCCAACCTTACCTTAAAAATAATGATGATAACATGAGGCTTCTTATTAATCTTTAATTCGTAAAACAATACCAAGAAAGGCTTACATAACAACTCATGAAACCACCTTTCATATCTGCAACTTCTGGACAGAAACAAACATCTCCAATGGCCGCAACAGGTAATTTTGAGACTTTTGAGTATGACATCAACTATGCTTGGCTCAACATTTTGGGATCTGGAGGAACGTTTATGTTTGGCTACTCAGATGCATAAATAGAAGCCATATTTAGACTCCCCTCGAAATTCTATAACTTTTGAGTATGAAGTTGACCTACTTCTGAAAAGGCCCTCGACACCTCCCCTTAGCATAAATCCCAATGTTGCGTCCTATCAGATCCATATAGTTCGTATAGTCTCGAACTATGTGCCAAAAACTTCTTTTTCTTGATTTTTGTGCTCGACTAAATAAGCCAGGATCCACCAAATTTAGTGAAAGTTAGATAGACTTAGTGGTATTTTTCCAGATTTGGAGCATTCCCACCAGATTTGGTGGCAACCACCAGATTTGGAGGAAACCACCAAACCACTTTGACCTTCCAGAAGGTGCCACATGGCACCTCCTCATTAGGCCATGCATCACCTCGTCATTGGCCCTAGCCAAATCAACATCCAATGTCAACCTTCTGATTCAGTCTCCATGTCAGGCTGCCTAGTCAGTGACCACATTATCCTACCTAGTCAACCACCATGTCATCATTTGTACTGCCACGTCATCCTACCCAGTCAGCTTCATCGTCATCATTCGCATAGTGCCACATCATCATCCATACAGTGCCATGTCATCGTCCATATAGTACTACATCATCCTTTTGTAATTCCATGTGTCACTTCAATACAGTGACATGTGTCAGTTATGTACAGTGCCACGTGTCACTTCCATACCATGCCAGCTCAACCCAAAAACACCAAAAATGACTAACACGTGGCACGTCTTGGTGCTACCATGTGTCATGATGACATAAACATTATGTACTACTGATGTCATCATGACATATTTCTAACTTCATATTCCACGTCAGTTGTACGACCTTTGACTAGTTGACTTTGATCTTTGACTTTTTTCTTATTTAGGAAAAATTTCAAAACGCGATAACTTTTTCATACGGTGGCCATTTTCGGAAAAAAATATATGGTCAAAATCAACACGATGAACCCTACACAATGGCATTGGTTTCATCCGATTCTGATAACTTTGAAATTTTTGCCTTCCTGGATCCAATTTGGATCAGTTATCTTAGGGTTTCTATTATCCTTCTACACAAATTCGAGCTCCTTTGTTTTCAACCATCTTTCAATATCTTCCTTTGTTGGATTCCACGGTCTGAAAATTCCTTTTTATATCTTCATTCTCCATGTGCTTCTTCAACAGATCCCATTCACTCAATCCCATGCAATTCTAGTCAGAAACATAACCATTTGTTGGTTATTAATCTCTCTATCTACTTCTTGGGTTGACTAAGGTTCAGATCTGAACAATTTTCCAACAAAACACTCTAAAACTATTGGCCCTCCTGGTAAACTAGAAGGAAATACAATACACATAAGGTACTGCATTGTCTCACCTGAGATATTTCTATGGTTGAATGAAATGCTCAAGTGCTTGCATTCTAAGAAAGATTGGGGATCTAGGATTATACTTTATCTTCTTCAGTCCTTGATCTGATTATTCTCTCTATTATTCCTAATGTTTATTCATTTGTCAAGCTTATGCATGCATTCTAATAGATCTAAAAAAAGTATCCATTCATCCATTCATAATATAACTACTAATAGGAGGTACATATGAAATAACATCACACATAACCCAGGTTTTACCATGGTTCACCCCCTCCTAGGATACATCCACAAAGATCTGGCTTATTAGGCTCTTTTATTTAAATTTCTACAATATATGCCATTGCACACACTACAATTCTGATCATACAATCATGAAAAAGGTTCCACAACCATGAAATAGATCTAAGTCCTAAAGTGGGAGGTCTAAGTCTAAGGGAAGATCTAAGTCTCCCAGAAAGTTTGTAAAGGTATGCTAGAGATGTGGAAAAGAAGGGAACTACAATAAGCAGTGTAGATCCAAAGTTGAGAAAAAGAAGGGATCTGAAGAATCTCCTTCTACAAAAGAAAATAACTGCAAGGAAGAAGGAGGGGATGTGTACTTGGATTATTTAAGCACACATGCAGATAATGAGGCATGGTTGGTTGACTCAGGTGTATCCTTTCATATGAATCCCCACAGGGAATGGTTCTATGAATATGAAAGGTATGATGGAGGTAATGTTTTCCTAGGTGATGACTAAACAACTAGATTCATAGGTCGAGAAAAATTCAAGTTGAGGCTCATATATGGAAGGATTAGAACACTACCTGGTGTTCTGCACATCCCATGATTTGCCAGAAATTTGATTTATGTAATCAAAATGGACGATGCAGGGGTAAAAACAATATTTGAAAAGGAAACTTACCGGATGGTTCGAGGAGAAATGGCGATGATGAAAGGAGTTCAATTTGGAACTCTGTATAAGCTACAAGGAAGCACTATTAGTGATGGGTGTAATAGTTCCATTGTTCCTGATATTGGATTTGAAGAAGAAAGAACTCCTATAGTATCTGTATAAAAGGTTATGATGTGGCATCAAAGACTGTGGCATATCGAAGAGAAGGGCCTTCAACTACTACAGGGTAAAAGTATGGTTGAAGGTATGTCTAGCTGCTCTCTGGATTTTGACATATGTGAACCTTTTGTATATGGGAAGCAAAATCGAGTAAGATCCCCCTCTGGTGCAATGAGGGAAGAAGGAATTTTATAGCTAGTCCATAATAATGTGTTTGTACCTATGTAAGTTCCATCATTGGGAAAATCTATCTACTATGTATCATTTATAGATGAATTCTAGAGAATACTTGAATATATTTCCTCAGGAAGAAATATGAAATATTTGACAAGTTTAAAGAGTTTAAGGATCTTGTTGAGAATCAAAACAAAGAAAAGAATTAAGGTGTTGAGGATAGATAATGGTAGAGAGTTAAGCGGGAATGAATTTGAAGAATTATGTAAGAAGTGTGGTATATAAAAGAAGAAGATTACTTCGTATACACCTCAGCAGAATGGATTTGCAGAAAGGATGAACAAGACATTGATGGAAAAAGCAAGGTGCATGCTCAATGGTGTCAGGTTAGGTCAAGAATTATGGGTAGAGGCAGTGGGTATTTGTTGGCACAGGGGTAGAACTAGGGTTCAATGCTACAACAACACACCAACAAAACCCTAACTACTAGCTCTTTCGGAAACACCTGCGAAGCAGATGGAGTCTCACCCGAGGAAGACGCAGGGGTGGTTTTAGGACTCAGGTGTCTACAACCTTAGCTGGGACACAGATTTGTGATTCTAACACTTAACAGAGCACTTAGTAGTTATATTTATCAATATTCAGTTCTTAGTTATAGTGAAGTTAAACCCTAATCACAATACAACATAGTGGTCAACCAGATCTGGCATCTAGCAACACTTAGCACGATGGAACAGATCAGACCTAGCAGATTCAATCACTAAGCACATTCATACAAGTCAGATATAACATCCATATACATGATTATCATAAAGTATAAACAAATCTATCTATCTATATCAAAGCACTTAGAAAGTAAAGACATAAACACATCAACACATTGCACAAAGAAGAGCAACACAACATATACATGGTTCACCCCCACCCTGGGGCTACGTCCACCAACTCTTCTTCTTTATTATATTCTTCAATAGGTTACAAGCACAGAGCCTCAAAACCCTACTCTGCATAGGACAGGAGATATGTGTAGCTAGCTAGATCCTCCTTTCCTGAGTAGATCTAAGAACGCATCCTTCCACAACCTCTTACAATGACTTGCACTTATCTCTACAAGTCTCACATAGTATGCACAAAGCACTTACAATCCTTCAATCACATAGATCTAGAACTTAGCCATTTGTAATTGCTCCTATGCTCACTACATCGCCTAGACATCTATTTTTACTTTACAAAATAGGCCTAAACATGGGTAAACCCATGGGCTGACATCCCATACCCATTACATAATCCCAAATCCCAAAATGGACCCAAAAAGGGGTCGAGATCCCATGATCTCTTCTTCGTCTTGTGCTCCTCCTTCGATAAGATTTCAAAGTCCCAAAATATGTCAAACTTGACCAAGGATCTCACAAAACTTGGTCAAGGGCCAATAGGCCCCCAACACTCACATGTGACTTGTCTTGAGTCACTCTGATCTGGGTAGTTCTACTTCGAAATCCTCGAGCATAGCTCGAGCTGCTTCGATTTTTTTTTGTGCCTTGGCCTCTTATTCAACAAACTCTTGGATGACTGCATCGTTGACAGGTCCCTCCAGGTGCTATTTAGCTATAGTGACAACTTGCTCTAATTCTTCTCCTCGGCCTTCGACCTCTGTGAACAATTGGTAAGCCTTATCTTGTACATGTTGGAGGCTTTGAGTTACTTCCATAACTCTACTCTAGATAGTGTATATCTGGTGTTGGATGGTGCGTTTCTCTTGGAAGTGCTTCATTATTTCCACATCTGATAGGGGCTTCAGTTGTTCTTGTATTGTTTCATCTTGATACTTCGCCTCTTGGAGATGTGACTCCAGTGCCTTCAGTTCTGGATTCTCAGTGATTTGTTCATATCTCTGGGCACTACGATCAGTGAGTTTATTACATTCCATATCAAGGGATTTTATTCTCTCATATGTGCTTTGAGCAGTTGCTTCTCTATGATCCCTTACATCCTATGGGGTCTCGGGCACTGCGTGGAGCTCTAAGTCTGCTATGCATTGTTGTAGCTGCTGGATAACTTTTGTGAGCTTCTCTACTTGTTGCATGACTCGATCCTATGCCTTTATTTATACGACTGTCACGAAGTGAAGTGCTCTTCTGATCGCTTCTTTCACTTCGCGTTGCTTCGCGAGCAATTGTTCTTTTCCTTGCTGTAGTTGTGTTTTTTCTTCATCAAACTTTTCTTGGAGATAAATATTTTCATGTTCTTCATATCGATGCTACCCTACAAGTACTCCTTGCACTTGCGTCAAAGCCTAGGTGGCTTGTTCTATTACCTCTTGTGCTCGTCAAAGGTGAGCTTCGACTATCTTGGCTAGTCGGTGGAGTTGGGATGGCTCATCTCCCAACTTTGGTTCTCCCGATGGCAGAGGCACAGTGCAGTCTGTGCAGCTGGACTGAATATCCTGTTGTACCCCTCAGAGTTTGAATTCAATCCTATCATACATTTCCTCCTACTTCTCTCCTTGTTTCTCTCCTATCTACAATGAAGTATCATTCAGGGCTGCTATGATGAAGTCAAAGTCATCATAGGTGAGGACAGTCTGCATCTTGGTCATGGTAGCTTTCAATTTCTTCCAGGAAGAAGGTTTTGGGGGGGAAACCTTTCTCTTCTTCAAGGGGTCAACCTCATCTCCAGGTGGTGTTACTTCACTTGGTCTCTGTTCATCTTCTACTTCATAATCACCCCCTCGGTAAGGTGACATGGATGTGGTCTTCATTGAGGTGCTGCTTAAGTTTTGGACCTCCTCAGTCTTCTTCTGTCTAATGGTTCCAGGTGTATTATTTTCTTGATGAGTGTCTTATGGGATGTCAATATCAGATATCTCTACAGGGTTTATGGGGATAAGGAAGTCAACAAACCATTCCTTGGTGATCTCCTCAAGGTCTTCATATATTAGCTTGTAATATGACTGGAGTTGCTCTTGGTGTTCATCTTCTCGCATTGTAATGTAGATGAAGTGTCGATCTGTGTTGAACTTCATTAGTGGTTGAAACCTCTGTAGGGTGTTCAGAGTCATGTGAGGCTCAGCTTTAATGGCTCACTTTAGATGGAGGTAGTACGTATGAAACATAGCATTCGACTACCACTGTTTGTTCATATCATTTGAATACGACAGGGTAGTGAACTTTGCAGCAAGCGGTTCAAACAGCTTGATGTCTAGGAAGGCCACTCCTTCTGGCATCTCCCAAGAAATAAATGCAATGAGGACCAGAAGCCAACTGAAATGAAATTCATAACCTTGATCCTGTGCTTCTTGGCAATCTTGTTCCAACTTGTTAACTAGGTACTTTGTCGAGTTCATCTGTAGGCCTTCCACACACTTCCCTGCAAGATTAACGAGAAAGATGGTGACTTTCATAGGCCATTTTTTTCTTACTAACTTTCTAGCTATCAGTTGACATGCTAGGCACACTGCACCACTCTAGATAGAAGCTACATTTTAGCCTTTTGTTCCCTTCTCAATGTCTTCATATGTATCCTTGATTTTCTGTGCTAGTGCCCGATCTGTAGCTTTTCCTAGATAAAATTCTTGCAATTCGGGTCCTTTCATCCTTATTCCTATGATCCTATGGATCAGCATGGGGTAAACTATAATTCAGTGGTCTAGCCATAAGTAGCCTCCATGGTAACACGATAATAGCAACTTGACAGAGGCATTGACTTCCTGGTGTCTTCCGAAGTGTGGGATCTTCATAACAATCAACAGGGTGGATTGCGCGAGGTTCATCGTCCATGAATGAGGGATGATATTTGAGTTCTTTCCTTTTTTTATAGTTAGGTAATTGTATGGGGTGAGCATACCATATATCCTGCAATCTCCAAGGTTGAAGTCATTGAACTTCAACACCGTGATCTTATCCTTCTCTATTCTAACTATGCATATCCCCTTCGGGAGGTACACAATGACCATAGGGTACTCAAAGTCTCTTGGCACACTATCATGTTTCACCATCCTAGCTAAAGGTGGGATGTAATCGGGCAATATGGATGGAATCAACATTGCATTTTCTGGGTCATCTTTATGCTTGGTTCTCTTCTCTACTGTTGGTCGGGATGGCCCCGATCCGCAAGAAGTTGACGGAGAGGCTTGCAGTCCTATCGTCGATGATGCTTGTACACCTGTAGACATCGACATGTCTCTTTCAGTCATGAGGTCAATCAAAACTTATTCGACAACTTTCCCTGCAATGCTGAACTCATACGACATACATGCTCGGGGTTGGAAATCTTCGGGTTCGAGGAGTAACTTAGACACTGCAATAGGATAGATGGTAATAGAGCAATGATCACTGTGTAAAATCAACAAGTCTATGGGCTCAGATTCACGGTTAGCAAAAGTGTTCTCGGTGCATGGCGCGACGGAATAAATAGATAACTTGGCAACAAATTGCTTGCAATGGTCAAGAAGCCGTCATTAACTCTGTTATTTCCATTATGGCATGGTCCAAGGGTCTGGTGGCGAACCATAAATGCCTTTCTACCCGTTCACAAGGTTGACCAAATGGTTATTTTGATCGCAATGACTATATTGCTTCGTCATGGCGAAGTTCCATGTGACGCTGCTCTGTTATCCCGACAAAGATCCAATTTTGCAAATTTTCCTTCTGTGAAGTTCCCTATGGAACTTTCTATAACTTGTCGATCTTATCTCTCTTATTACTTAGTTTTCTAGCTTTCTTTCCAGTGAGCTTCGTCTCAGTATGCCTTTTTCCATTCTGATTCTTATCTTCTTTTGGCATAGTTACTTCACGTTGTTGATTCTTTCAGGGGCAATACTTCATCTGTATCTGGAATAGGTACTTTAGTCTTCTGTGGGTCTTCTAGTGTTCTTCCTACTTCGACATCCAAGTCTCTGGTTTTAAATAACTTCGATATATTTTCCCGTTCTTCAATCAAGTGTGTGATCCTTCTAGTCATGAAATCTTTTAACTCTTGCTTCTTCTACTCTAAAACTTCTTCTTCTTCTTTCCTTCTAGCCTGATCTCTTTCAATATAAGGTTTTCCTAGTAACATGGTAAATGGGTCGTTGTTCTCAATAAATTTAATACTCTCAAAATATTCTCATGTCGAAGTTCCATTGGCATTCATAGATATCTGGGTGAGCTTTCCACATACGTTTATCAGCTTTCCTCTAAATAGACCTATTCCTCCCAATGAAGGATTCATATCAGGCTTCCCTAAAAGTTCCCAAGTTATTTCTGTCATGATATTCACCTGTGTTTCCTCATCCAAAACACAGTCAATATCGAAGTCTCCTATTTTTTCTTCAAGTCATTCGTTTTCTTTGAATATCTCTGATAAACTAGCATGTCGGTGATCATTCAAGGTTTCTTTCATCTGTAGTAATACTTTTTCTGATTCTTTCTGGGGTTCTACCATAATATCATTGGATTGATATTTCTCATGGTCTTCTTGTCTCATATTCATCCTTTCAACCTTAGCAATCATTCTAGGGAAATCCAAAACTTCATGGTCCATATCTTTGCAACAAAGACAACTACGTCTTCTTCTAGGGCATTCCTTAGCAAGATGTCTCGGTCTTCTGTAACTGTAACAGAGGGTTAATCCTCTCTTTCTTTTAAATTATTCCCGACTCTTTCTATACTTCATGCTAGAGTCATAGTAGCTAACCTGCAACATTTCTTTCTAGGATACTGCATCCACTGGTTAGTCCCAACATTCTTTCAATGCATAGGTATAACATATATTTAACTATTCTTATCAGATCTATGCATATCAAACCTAATTTAATGTGTTAGTTCCCTAGTTTTTGATCTAGGACAAAATCTATCAAACATACCTGATCCATACTTTTGAAAAAATAAATCCACTTATCTTGCTTCTACAGAGCACAAAGCTTTCATATCTAGAAATTTTCACTATTCTTACTTTTATCAGAGCATAGAGATTATAGATATTACCTTTTTTAATCAAGAATTCTCACTTTGACCTTTCTCAGAGCACAAAGCTTTCAGATCTTACCTCTTTTCTTTAGATTGAACTTCTTTTCTTTATCACAAATCTTCCACAGTTTCAGGTCGGATCTTTGCACAAAGATTCTTCTTCCTCAGTTCCCAACAATCACAGTTTCAGGTCGGATCTTTGCACAAAGATTATTCTTCCTCAGTTCCCAGCAATCGCAGTTTCACATCCTAGCAATGGAACCATTTGTTGGCACAGGGGAAGACCCAGGGTTCAATGCTACAACAACGCACTAACAAAACCCTAACTACCAGCCCTTTCGGCAACACCTGTGAAGATGATGAAGTCTCACCCGAGGAAGAGGTAGGGGTGGTTGTAGGAATCAGGTGTCTTCAACCTTAGTTGGGACACAGATCTATGATTCTAACACTTAACACAACACTTAGGAGTTATATTTATCAATATTCAGTTCTTAGTTATAGCCCAGTTAAACCCTAATCACAGTACAATGCAGTGGTCAACCAGATCTGGCATCTAGAAACACTTAGCATGATAGAATAGATTAGATCTAGTAGATTAACGCACTATGCACATTCATATAAGTCATATCTAACATCCATATACATCATTATCATAAAGCATAAACAAATCTATCTATCCATATCAAATCACTTAGCAAGTAAGGACATAAACACATCAACACATTGCACAAAGCAGAGAAAAATAGCATATACGTCGTTCACCCCCACCCTGGGGCTACGTCCACCAAATCTTCTTATTTATTATCTTCTTCAATAGGTTACATGCATAGAGCCTCAAAATGCTACTCTGCATAGGACAAGAGATCTACACAACTCGCTAGATCCTCCTTCCTCGAGTAGATCTAAGCACACAACCTTCCATAGCCTCTTACAATGACTTGCACTTAGCTCTACAAGTCTCACACAGTATGAACAAAGCACTTACAATCCCTGAATCACGTAGATCTAGCACTTAGTCATTCGTAAATTCTCCTATGCTCACTACATCACCTAGAAATCTATTTATACATTACAAAATAGGCCTAAACATGGGTAAGCCCATGGGTTGGCATCCCATACCCGTTACATAATCCCAAATCCCAAAAAGGACCCAAAAAGGGGCCACGATCCCACGATCTTTGCTTCATCTTGCGCTCCTCCTTCGAAAAGCTGTCAAAGTCCCAAAATATGTCAAACTTGACCAAGGATCTCACAAAAATTGGTCAAGGGCCAACAATATTGCATGTTACTTGATCAACAGATCACCCTCATCAACTCTAGATGATAAGACTCTATAAGAGGTATGGATTGGTAAGAAACCTTCTCTCACACATCTAAATTTATTTGACTATGAGGCCTATGTTCATGTTCCAAAGGAAAACATGATGCTGGCATAGGGGTAGAACTAGGGGTCAACGCTTCAACAATGCATCAACAAAATCCTAACTACCGACCCTTTTGGCAACACCTGCGATGTAGATGAAGTCTCACCTCAGGTAGAGGCAGGGGGGGTTGTAGGACTCAAGTGTCTACAACCTAGCTGTGACACAGATCTGTGATTACAACACCTTAACAGAGAACTTAGAAATTAACATTCCTTAGTCTTTGACCCTTATTCACATCATAGGTAAAAACCCTAATTACATAATAGTGCAGTATTCAACAAGATCTAAGCATATCTAACCATTTAGCACATAGCATCAAATAGATCTAGCATCCATTCATGTTATTAAGCACTAAGATACTACATAAGATGAATATAACATACATAAAGATTCAACACTAAGAATAACTCACATCAATAACACAAAGTAAGTGCAACACAAGATATATGTGGTTCACCCCTAGCGTGGAGCTACGTCGACCAACTCTTCATTTTCTTTATTATCTTCTTTCAATCTTATTACATGCACAGAGCCACACAACCAACTTCGCATAGGACAGGAGATCTCCATGCACCTCTCCAGATCCTCCTTCCCCAAGTTAGGTCACAACACAAAGCCTTACATAGTCTGTGCACAAAGCCTCTTATAGTCACTTGCACTTAGCTCTACAAGTCTTAACACACAGTATGCACAAATCATTGAAAAATATTTTCACTTAGCACATTGGCCTCTTCTTACATCACCTAGCTACTTATTTATACTTTACAAAATAGGCCTAAGCATGGGTAAACCCATGGGTCGACATCCCATACCCATTACATAAACCCTAAACCCAAAAATCCCACAAAAAGGGGGTAAGATCCCACGATCTCTGCTTTGCCTAAGCACTCCATCTTCGACCTACCTATCGAAGTCCCAAAAATGGTCAAACATGACAAAGGTTCTCCAAAACTTGATCGAGGGAAAATAGGCCCCCAACACTGACCTGTGACTCATCCTGAGTCACTCTGATCTAGGCAACTCTGCTTTGAAGGCCTTGAGCTTGGCTCGAGCTACCTCGACTTGTTGTTTCACAAGATCCTCCTGCTCGATGAATTCTTGAATGATTGTCTCAGTGACAGGTCCTTCCAAGCATTGTTCTACTGTGGTGACCTGTAACATCCCACTCTGGCACACTGACAAAACTTATTCTTTGAGGACACTTGCTCGCAAGTGATCTGGATTTTTATGATGATAAACCACTTATCCTTGATGATGATGCATTATGATTGATGACAGGATGTTTTACTATTGTTGTATACATGTGCTATTGACTCAGTTTATTTGAGTGTACAGGGTTTTTGACCTGGAGGATGCAGAGGCATCGACGAAACCCTTGGACTCCGGATTGAGTTAGGGAGTGTGATATTGAGTTGATTTATTTACCATGATATTTATTGAGTTGATGATATGTTGTTGACATGTTCTGACATGATGGTTGATGATGCAGGCTGATGATAGCTTGCTGACCAGACTCACATATGGATTAAAGGGGCCACACATGATTTCCAGAGAGGATGAGGGAGAGGTGTGGACAGCAGCCTTGCCACAACCTACTAGCACTCTCGTCGTGGCTCGAACTATAGGTTAACGATTACCTAGTTCGAGAGGATCCACGATGTCGTGAGGGCAGACTGCGACAGTCGCCCACGATGATTCTAAGGGGCGTGCAATAAGGTAGGGGCCTTATTCCTTAGAGCCCTTAGTCTCCCACAAGTTCACCTAGAGGAGTGTTGACTCCAGGGGTTATAGAGTCTACCAATCCGTCAAGTCGGCGAGTGGCACCCTTGGAGCACATGGTGCATCCTGAAGGGAACATCGCGCAAAGAAATACAAGTCAGCGAGTGGCACCCTTGGAGCACGTGGTGCATGCTGAAGGGAATGTCAAGCAACAAAAGAAAACGAGGCGAGTGACACCCTTGGAGCACGTAGTGCGTCCTGAAGGGCACGTCGCATTGATGATGATGATGAGACAACCTAGACGACCCTAAGACCTTAATGCCTGATAAAATTCTTAAAACGACCCCCC
>JZKD02S0367243.1:22536-32545 GCA_000966675.3 Picea glauca
ACTCGCTCACAATGATTCTAAGGGGAAAGCAATAAGGTGGGGGCCTTATTCCTTAGAGCCCTTAGTCTCCCACAAGTTCACCTGGCGGAGTGTTGACTCCAGGGGTTATAGATGTATACCAATCCATCAAGTCAGTGAGTGGCACCCTTGGAGCACGTGGTGCATCCTGAAGGGCACGTCGCGCATAAGAAACACGAGTTGGCGAGTGGCACCCTTGGAGCACGTGGTGCATCTTGAAGGGCACGTCACGCAACAGAAGCAAACGAGGCGAGTGGCACCCTTGGAGCACGTAGTGCGTCCTGAAGGGCACGTCGCATTGATGATGATGATGAGACAACCTAGGTGACCCTAAGACCTTAATGCCTGATAAAATTCTTAAAAACGACTCCCCTAATGAATTGTCGCCTAGTTCAATCTAAACCTAAATTTAAAACATCTCAAAGATAAAATTCAGTTAAGCCCTAAGAAAAGATCCTACAAAAAAAAACATAAGGGCGTAAACTAAAACCCTCCTATGTGTTAGTTAAAGTCTTCATAAACTAAGGGGGGGTAAAGTAACGAGGGGGATAAGTTAATTGAAACACAGGGTTTTTAAATTTTAAAGAAGAATTAAATTTTTTAAAGAGTGAGAGTATAAAAATTTAGGCTTTTAAAAATATATTGAAAAGACTATTAAGCGCATTTATCATTTTGGGTTTAACAAAAAATAATAATAATAATAAAGGAGAGGAATAAAAAAAAATAGAAATGAGGAAACTTGTAATAAAGGAAACTTAAAAATGGAAAGTAGGAGAGATAGGGTAAAAGGAGAAAAGGAATCAGCATTTAGGAGTTACTAAAAATCAGAAACTTCATTTTAGGAAAGTTATTAAAAGCATGAGAGGGGATCTAGAAACCCTAGGAGTAATTTTAGGAGTGACTTTAGGGGGAGTGAGGGAAATGAGTATTTTATTTAAATTAAAGAAATTTAATTTGGAGAAACATGGGGGATGAGGGACACTTGGACGACAGAGATTGTTTCGGGGTTTTTCATTAAAAATTAATTAAATAATGATTTAGGAAAGTAGGTGGGTCTCAAATTTCTATAAAAGAAGGGGAAAAGAAGGAAGAGAGGATGAACGGTTAGCGTAATGTTACGTTGCCGAATTGTGGCTTTATGGATTTCTTGTGAGGATTTGGGTTTATCTCAGCTGTGTTGGAGTGGTAGCTCAGCCGTGGAGGCGAGCTGAGAAGCTAGTCTTATCTCTGGTTCTTGTGTGGCCCCTTTGCGGCTCGAGGGGCTAAGGGGGAAGCAGAGTACCCCTAGCGATTGGCTGGGAGGTACCAGTGAGCTTTCTACGGTTGATGAGCAGGAGCAGGACGGAGCGTGGGACGCGGCACAGAGTGTGGGACGTCTTTCGATGCGGGCGTAAGGAAACGGTATGATTTTAATTGGTGAAGTAGAAGGCATTTTTATATTCAGAAATTTTAATGTTATT
This sequence comes from Picea glauca, assembly GCA_000966675.3. Taxonomy (NCBI): domain Eukaryota; kingdom Viridiplantae; phylum Streptophyta; class Pinopsida; order Pinales; family Pinaceae; genus Picea; species Picea glauca. The sequence goes on from JZKD02S0367243.1 coordinate 24,015, forward strand.
GATGATGTAGATTCATGTTCCTTCATCGCTCTGGACTGTATAAAATCCTTTATGCTGTAATTCTTGACTGTATAAAATCATCCTGCTGTAATTCTGGATGGTGCAATTTAATTGATGGTCGGGATTGTGTAAAATTTTTATATTTTTGTTATGGGAATTTTGACCGTGGGTTGTTTTTGGGGGCGGTCATTTCTGCAGGTGTTTTCCTTATTGCTGTGGGCCTTCCGTGGTAGGCATTTCATATAAAAAAATTCAGACATGTCCTTTAAGTTAACTGTCATTAATTGGCTTGAGCTACTGTCATTTCGTTAGTGTCTCCTGGCAATTTGTTTGCCTTCTGGCAATCGTTTGGCCTGGCAGTTCTATTTTTTTTTAATCTTGGCAATTCGTTTAGCTCTGGCAATGCGTTTTGTGGGGCGCTGAATGATGTGCATCGTCTGCATTTAACATCTTTCCTTGTTTATTAATATGGCCATTTGAGTGTGGGACTTCTTATTGTTGGGATTCGGTTCACCTCTGTCATTAATGAGTTAAGTTGGAATCCGGTATAGTACTGGCATTTTAGCCAAAGAAATTTGAACTATTATGTGCTTACCATATTCATTTAATCCGACCGGCATAGCATGGGTGTTTGGAAATGAATTTCGAGCTGATTGATTCTGGCAACAACTAGCCAAATCACGAACTGGGATGAACTTGGGCAGTCCCGAATTTGATTATGCATTTTGATTTTCGTTGGGCATTTTGGCAATCCTGGAGTTTGACTCGGCCCTTCTGCTTTCTGGTTTCCTTAGCACCTCTGCATGTCCCTTGGATTTGCCTCAGCGTTGTTTTTGGAATGAGGGACGCAATTTCCTCACGAATTGCCTCCGCTGGTGGTTGTTTTGAATGTGTTTACCTTACCAAGTTTCCTCTGCGAATGCTTGAATGAGGATTGTGATGTTTACTGAGAATTGACTCTGCGTATTTATGAGATTAACTTTTATCTTGTGTTTTGAATCTACCATCTTTTGTGAGGTGTTGATTTTTACCCTGGAATGATGCATTTTAATGGTGAATGCAAGTGTTTCGTGTGTCTCCTTAACTATATGTAAATCTGAAACTAAGCATTTGATTTAACCAATTTTTGGGCAGAAAAGTCTTACTGGTCCGCGTTTAAAGGATCGACGTTCTCTGCCAGAGTGGGCATCATTACCGTTTGTTTCTATTTTATTTGGGTCTGCATTAGTCTGGTGTCTGCATTCCTCATTCTGAGAATTCTCTACAGTGGCGTTTTTATTTTTCTACGTCCTTACTATTTCTTTAATGCTTGTTCCTCCTTAATGCATCCTTACGGTTTGGGTGTAACTATCGGCCACCTGCCTGACAACAGATTTGGGTTCCGCTGTAATTAAACACCGGGATATCCCGAGTTAGTAACCGGTTGTCTTTGCCAATTAATAGAAACTTGTGAACGTTAATGCCACCGAAAATTTGAGTTGATGATGTCACTGCTATATATTGACATGTTTAGTTAATTGTTATATTTTGATTATTATCGTTCCTAAATTTATTAATTCATAGATTGCCATTTTTCTACTTCTAATGTATATGGTTGTTTTCAATTAATGTTACCTTTCATTATGAGGCTGTGTCTATACATTGACTCCTGTAATTAATTGTTTTCGTAATTATTGGCAATATTAAAATTAATAGTTGGCATTTCCAAATATTACCCTTCTTAATTATCGTAATTTTAATTTTAATAATTATAGATTGCCATCTTAAATAGGATGTGTATTGATATTCTCAAATCGATGTTTTTATATATATGATATGATTTCTATAGATTGACATCTGTAACAAATGGTTATCTTCAATTACTGTCATTATTAATAGTGATAGTTGTCCCTTCCCAATATTGCCCCTTTTAAGCATTGTCATGTTAAATTTTAGTATTTTATAGATGGCCATTTTAATTAAGATGTTATAGGGTTACTTCCAATTATGTTGTTATTTATGAATATGATGGTATTTGCATTATCATTGAGATTTATGATTATAATGACATAGCCTTGAGAGCTCCTCATGTTGAAATTAAATGTTTTTATCTTGTAAAGATCATTATAATTTTGGTGGTTGTAGTATATAAGAGGTATTGTAATGGTAAGATCATGTTCCAGGCATATGATATAAATGAATGATGGTTAATAATTCATGACAGTCATATTGTGATTTTGTTAATAACATGTATGGTGCAATAACCTTGACTTACGTACAATAAATTACTCCGAGTTAGTAAATTAAGGGGGTTGATCGATTAAACAATGTTGAACTTTGATTTAGTTGTCGGAGTCCTTAGGACATGCGCATCCGTAGAGTTAGTGGTTGTCTTGAATTGTTGTTGTACCTTGACGGGATCGTTCCTTCGCCTGGTCTGCTTGTGTCGGGCGGGATACAGTCACCCCCCTGGTAGCCTTAGGAGACATGTATGTGTGTGTGATTTTTTTTTTTGTATAAGGAATCCAGTGCCATATCAAGAGTCTCGGGCCCTTTAAAGGCAGGGTTTCCACTCTTGCGACACACTTGACAGAGGTTACTAGTTTCTGCCTGAGCAGTCGGCCAGGAGCCTATCTAATCTTCTTTCGAGAAGACATAAGACTAAAAGCCCTGTTTTTCTGTGTAGAAATAGTAAACTCTACTGTTGGATTCTTCCTTCTGTGACTGTACCGTACTTAACACCTGGTGTCATTTTCTGCTTACAACCGCTAGTTGTACGCCTATGTCTAGGCACATTTATCGCTTGTTGTCACTGTGATGTGTCGGGGTCATCTTGTTGTGTTCGTCTTACTTGCGTCTTGTTTTAGGTTGGGTTGCTAGTTTTTGCCTGAGCAGTTGGTCAGGAGCCTGTCTAATCTTCTTTCGAGAAGACATAAGACTAAACGCCATGCTTTCCTATGCAGAATTAGTAACCCTATCACCTTGGACTCTTCCCTCTATGTTGTTACTGTGCACCCATGTATATCTTAATATAGTGATGTGCGCCTTATGCCTGTGATCGTATATTGTTGCAGTTACTCGTTGTGTGCCTTCAGTTTTACCTTGTCGTGGTTGTGTCTTGTTGGTCGTCGAGTGGCGACATAGAGTCAAGTGTGTCTGTTACTTCTACACGTGTGCACACACCATAAACAAAAAAGAAATTGCACTTGTTTTTAGAGTTGTGTCGTAACGAGGAGCACGTTACATATGGTATTAGAGAGGGTTCGACCTGCGACTTGGGATTTGCTACGGCTTTCGTTGACATGATTAGATTGATTCTACTGTTGCTGATCGAGTTGATTGTGTGTGTGTAGGTAATCATGGTTAGAGGACGCCGTGGAGGCAGATGACGGGGTGCTAGGGGAGGAGGCGTGATGCCTCCAGAAGCATCCATGCCTGAGGGGTCTAACCCCCAGGGAGGTGAGCAGGTCCTTGGATAGGAGCAGATTGTAGTTGTCGATGTCGTGGGGATGATGAGATCTTTTCAGTGCATGTCCAAGGTGCTGATCAGTCGATTGGATAGAGATGAGGCCAGGGCACCGACACCTGCTGAGGTTCCACTGCGTGCACTGGGCATTACAGGTAGCATTCACCGTGAACTCGAGAAGGTGAAATTTACTGAGTTCTTGGGTGCCCCGGATGGCGTAGCCCCCGAGGCATGGTTGGAGAATATGGTGATGTGCTTCACACTTCGCAATTATACCTCCAACATGAAGGTCTGCATGGCGGTCTTCCAACTAAAGGGGAGTGCTCTTCTATGGTGGAAGACACTCCTACCGCATCTGAACATGGATGTCGAAGACGTGTCATGGGAACTGTTTGAGGAATGGTTCCAGGAGAGGTATCTTTCAGAGGAATTCATTGAGCATCAGCTCAATGAGTTCAACGCATTACAACAGAGAGGTCGTACAGTGCCCGAGTACGAGGCACATTTTATGGAGCTGCTCCGGTATGCTTCACATCTGAACACTGAGAAGCTCAAGGTCAACAGGTTCATGTTTGGCCTTAATGGAAGCCTGCGTGTAAAGGTTAGGATTCTGATGCCTCAAACCTTGCACGACGTTGTCCAAAAGGCCCTCATAGTAGAGGAGGAGCTTATCAGCGAGGGTTAGACCAGGACTCCAGCGAGACCTGCAGGGCAGGGTTCATCTGGTATGCCGCAGCAGTAGACACCAGCGAGACACATGCCGGGGTATCGTGGTTTCTAGAGGGGATCCGCATTCACTACACCTTGATTATCACCGCCTCAGCAGCGGACACCTTATCGAGGACCGCAGCAACAGCAGCGTCACCCGCAGCACCAGCAGTTTAGGCCTGTTCAGCAGAATAGACCAGGGTTTCAGGCCGGTGGGCAGTCATCTTCTACTTCAGGTACCAGGACTACTGGGCTGAAGAAGGGGTATTGGACGTGTGGGGAGCCACACTACCAGCGCGATTGTCCTGTGGAGAGGACCAGAGTGTCCGGATCATCCGAACCCGCTATAGTGGGAGATATGGGCAAGGTCCATCGGATTCACGTAGCGATGAATAACTGCCAGGAAGAGCACCAGTCGACTGTGCTCGATATGACAGGTATTGTCGCTGACCAGACCCTTAGTATTTTGATAGACCCAGGTGCCACTGAGAGTTTCATTTCTGGTGCGGCGCTAAAAAGGGTTAAGGTAAAGGCAGTCGAACAGGATGAGTTTAGCTTCGTGGAGATGGCTTCGGGAGCCAAATAGAAGGTCAGAGGAAAGGTTACGAGCTATGCCCTTAACCTGGGAGAGTTTTTCATGAGGGTCAACTTGTACATCACGATCTTAGGATCTTATGACATCATGATCAGCATGGATTGGTTGGAATCGCATGAGGCGATACTCAACTGTAAGACGAAATGGTTGAGCTTAGTCGATGACGAAGGAAAAAGACAGGTGATTGTAGGACGGAACCAGGGAGTATCCCTGAGGTTCATCTCTTCCTTACAATTACGAAAGAGTATGCGCAAGGGGTGCAAGCTTTATGCGATCCTTGCGCTAAATGAAAAGGGAGTAGCAGAAGGTCTAGAACACCTTCCGGTGGTGAAGGAGTTTGCGGACCTATTTCCAGAGGAGTTTCCTGGGATGCCGCCAGAAAGAGAATTGGAGTTTACTATAGACCTGAAACCAGGGACTGAACTGATAGAGAGAACGCCTTATCGAATGTCGACCCCGGAGTTGCAAGAGTTAAAAATGCAACTGAAGGAGTTGCTGGACCTGGGACTGATACGTGCTAGTGTGTCACTGTGGGGTGCACCCGTTATTTTCATTCGGAAGAAGGACGGATCATGGAGGCTTTACATTGACAATCGTCAACTGAACAAGGATACGAGCAAGAATCAGTACCCCTTACCAAGAATTGATGATCTGTTTGATCAAATGAAGGGTGCGACGGTGTTCTCTAAGATCGATTTGCGAACAGGATATCACCAGTTACAGATCAAGGAGGATGACGTCCCTAAGACCGCTTTTAAGACAATATTTGGACATTACGAATTTACTATTTTATCGTTTGGACTGACAAACGCCCCAGGTGTATTCATGAGTTTGATGAACGGGGTGTTTCGCGAGTACTTGGACAAGTTCATCCAAGTATTCATTGACGATATTCTGATCTACTCTCAGACGACGGAGGAGCATGGCGAGCACTTGTGCTTGGTACTACAATGTTTACGAGAACACAAATTATATGGGAAGATGTCCAAATGCTCTTTTTATTAATCGAGGATTCACTACTTAGGGCATGGCATCTCCGGTGAAGGTATCGCCGTGGATCCAACCAAGGTTGAGGCTATTATGGAATGGCCTGCGCCGACGAATGTCACAGAAGTGCATAGTTTTATGGGTTTAGTAGGATACTATCGACAATTTGTCGAAGGATTTTGAAGGATAGCAAATATGATCACGGAATTGCAGAAGAAAAACAAGAAGTTTGTTTGGACAGAGAAATGCACGGAAGCATTTCAGAGGCTTAAAGAGTTGTTGATGACCGCGTCGATACTAAAATTCCTTGACATGAACACAAACTTCTTGGTATGCACTGACGCATCCAAGGAAGGTTTAGGTGGATTCTTGATGCAAGACGGATGAGTGATTGCTTACATTTCGAGGAAATTAAGAAGGCATGAGGAAAACTACGTGACGCATGATTTGGAGTTATTAGCCATCGTATATGCCTTAAAGGTATGGAGACACTACCTGGTTGGACGAAAATTTAAATTAAGGATTGATCATTGTGGATTACAACACTTTTTTACGCAAAGCGACCTGAACGCGCGACAACGACGTTGATCGAAACTGCTTAGCGAGTATGACTTCGAGAGTACTTACATAAAGGGAATAGTGAACTGAGTGGCAGATGCCTTGAGTCGGAGGCCATGCATCTTTTTGGTGTTGCCTCTTCAAATGAATCTACATGAGAAGATTCTCACTTTACAGCGTGACGATGACTGGTACAAAGAAGTCGAGGATTTTATTGGACAAAACACTATGATGGTACCACAATATGAGGGATTTACTTTTGACAACGATGGGTTATTGAGGTTTAGAGGTTGGATTTACATACCGCCAAATGACGAGTTGAGGATGTTGATCCTGAGCGAGGCTCATAGAGCAGTTTACATGGCTCACCCAATAGTTACGAAGATGAGGGCAGACCTTAAGCCCTTGTTCTTCTAGAAAGGAATGAAGGCCGACATAGTCAACTTTGTGGCTAGATGTCTAGAGTGTCAGCAGGTAAAGGCTGAACATAGACACCCGACAGGATTACTTTAACCACATGCCATTCTGGAATCGAAATGGGAAGTCATTTCGATGGATTTTATTGTTGGGTTGCCACTGACAGCAAGGAGACACGACTTGATTTTTTTAGTAGTAGAAACTCTGACAAAGAGTGCTCACTTTATTCCAGTGCGTACGATGTATCAGGCACCTGACATAGTGAGAGTTTTCATCAGTGAGATTGTGAGGCTGCATGGCGTGCCTCAAAAGATTATATCTGATCGAGGATCGGTTTTTACCGAACGATTTTGGATGCGTTTCCAAGAGGCCTTGGGAACTCAACTTAACTTTAGTACTGCGTATCACCCATAGACTGACGGAATGAAAGAACGTACGAACCAAACCTTGGAAGACATGTTGCGCATGTACGTGATGGACCAACAAAAATGTTGGGAGGAATTCTTGCCTCTAGTAGAATTTGCTTATAAAAACAGTTACCAGAGAACCATTAAGATGACGCCTTTTGAGTTTCTTTATGGGCGACTGTGTCGGATGCCCTTGAGTTGGGATTGGCTTGAGGATAGGGTCCTAGTGGGACCAAAAGTGATCCAAGAAATGGAAGAGCAGATGCAAACCATAAGAAAAAGGATAAAAGAAGCACAGGATCGACAAAAGAGTTATGTCGATGCACACCGAGTCAACCGTAGTTACTAGGTCGACGATCGAGTCTTCTTGCGGGTTAAACCGCATAAGATTTCGATCAAGTTTGGAAAGGGAGCTAAAATATCTCTTAGGTTCGTGGGACCTTTCGAGATTGTGGAAAGAAAGGGGCCCGTGGCCTATCGACTAGCCTTGCCTGATTCCTTGAGGTGTATGCACGATGTTTTTCATGTATCAGTTTTGAGACATTATATTAGTGATCCTACACACGTGATTGACATGAGTTCCTTGCAGGTATCGGATGAGGGAGTGCTCACGGCTGAGCTAGTCCGCATTTTAGATCATCGCGTTCGATAGTTACGACATCAAATGGTAGATCAGGTCAAGGTCCAGTGGGACAGTTATAGTCCGCACTCGGCGACTTGGGAGGATGCATATGATATGCGCCAACAGTTTCCATTTTTGTTTGATAGATAGACTTATGATACTGTGGTATTTATGATATTGTGGTACATTTATTTCAGCATTATACTAAGAAACTTCGGGATGAAGTTTAGACCAAGAGGGGGTGTATGTAACATCCCGCTTTGGCGCACTGACAAAACTTGTTCTTTGAGGACACTTGCTCGCAAGTGATCTAGATTTTTATGATGATAAACCACTTATCCTTGATGATGATGCGTTATGATTGATGACAAGATGTTTTACTATTGTTGTATACAGGTGCTATTGACTCATTTTATTTGAGTGTGCAGGGTTTTTGACCTGGAGAATGCAGAGGCATTGACGAAACCCTTGGGCTCTGGATTGAGTCAGGGAGTGTGATATTGAGTTGATTTATTTACCATGATATTTATTGAGTTGATTATATGTTGTTGACATGTTCTGACATGATGGTTGATGATGCAGGATGATGATAGCTTGCTGACCAGACTCACATATGGATTAAAGGGGCCACACATGATTTCCAGAGAGGATGAGGGAGAGGTGTGGACAGTAGCCTTGCCACAACCTACTAGCACTCTCGTCGTGGCTCGAACTATAGGTTAACGATTACCTAGTTCGAGAGGATCCACGATGCCGTGAGGGCAGACTGCGACAGTCGCCCACGATGATTCT
>JZKD02S0367243.1:99064-127669 GCA_000966675.3 Picea glauca
TCTTCTCCTATATATTGAGGAGATTACTTATGGAAAAGGTTAAGTTAAGTGGAAGCAAGCAAGCTAGCTAGAGATTGATGGGAGAACTGGTGCAAGACTGTATGGAGGATTGAAGTTACAACAACAAGAGACTACAAGTAATCATATGTGGTTGAACTTTTTCATGCATGAGCAAGTGTGTGTGTCAGAGATAGGAGCCATCGAAAGGAGATATACAACATCAAGGCTTAGGTTGTATATTTCTCTTTCAGTTAATGCAATACATGAATATGTCCCTTTCCCATAATGATGATGTCATCTTATTACACAATTCCTTGATCACATGTATAGACTAGATATTGAATATATTAATGCCATTGTTGTGATTGGTTTGTGTTGTTGTGATTGAACGACACAAGAGCATCGGAGCGGAGCAAGGAACAACAGAGATTAAAGGAGAGCGTTTATAAGGTATGAACACTATCCATTTCTCTTAGTTCGTTCAATAGCTAGATCTAGGGAAAGAGTAGTATTCTGTTACGGTTTGTTCCAGATCCAGGTGGATCTGGGGAGATTGGTCTGTGTCCGCACTCACGAATTTATCCATAAATAGGGGGTGAACCACGTATATTCTATGTTGCTCTGCTTTGTGCAATGTGTTGATGTGTTTATGTCCTTACTTGCTAAGTGCTTTGATATGGATAGATAGATTTGTTTATGCTTTATGCTAATGATGTATATGGATGTTAGATATGACTTATATGAATGTGCATAGTGCTTTAATCTGCTAGAGATAATCTATTCTATCGTGCTAAGTGTTGCTAGATGCCAGATCTGGTTGACCATTGCGTTGTACTGTGATTAGGGTTTAACTGGGCTATAACTAAGAACTGAATATTGATAAATATAACTGCTAAGTGTTGTGTTAAGTGTTAGAATCATAGATCTGTGTCCCAACTAAGGTTGAAGACACCTGATTCCTACAACCACTCCTACCTCTTCCTCGGGTGAGACTTCATCTGCTTCACAGGTTTTGTCGAAAGGGCTAGTAGTTAGGGTTTTGTTAGTGCATTGTTGTAGCATTGAACCCTGGGTCTGCCCCTGTGCCAACAAACGGTTCCGTTGCTGGGACGTGAAACTGTGATTGCTGGGAACTGAGGAAGAATAAGCTTTGTGAAAAGATCCGACCTGAAACTGTGATTGTTGGGAACTGAGGAAGAAGAATCTTTGTGCAAAGATCCGACCTAAAACTGTGGAAGATGTGTGCTAAAGAAAAGAAGTTTGATCTAAAGAAAAGAGGTAAGATCTGAAAGCTTTGTGCTCTGAGAAAGGTAAAAGTGAGAATGCTTGATTAAAAAAGGTAATATCTACAATCTATGTGCTCTGATAAAAGTAAGAATAGTGAAAATTTCTAGATATGAAAGCTTTGTGCTCTGTAGAAGCAAGATAAGTGGAATTTTTTTTTCAAAAGTATGGATCAGGTATGTTTGATAGATTTTGTCCTAGATAAAAAACTAGGGAACTAACACATTAAATTAGGTTTGATATGCATAGATCTGATAAGAATAGTTAAATATATGTTATACCTATGCATAGAAAGAATGTTTGGACTAACCAGTGGATGCAGTATCCTAGAAAGAAATGTTGCAGGTTAGCTACTATGACTCTAGCATGAAGTATAGAAAGAGTCGGGAATCATTTAAAAGAAAGAGAGGATTAACCCTCTGTTACAGTTACAGAAGACCGAGACATCTTGCTAAGGAATGCCCTAGAAGAAGACCTAGTTGTCTTTGTTGCAAAGATATGGACCATGAAGTTTTGGATTTATCTAGAATTATTGCTAAGGTTGAAAGGATGAATATGAGACAAGAAGACCATGAGAAATATCAATCCACTGATATTATGGTAGAACCCCAGAAAGAATCAGAAAAAGTATTACTACATATGAAAGAAACCTTGAATGATCACCGACATGCCAATTTATCAGAGATATTCAAAGAAAAAGAATGACTTGAAGAAATAATAGTAGACTTCGATATTGACTGTGTTTTGGATGAGGAAACACATGTGAATATCATGAAAGAAAGAACTTGGGAACTTTTAGGGAAGCCTGCTATGAATCCTTCATTGGGAGGAATAGGTCTATTCAGAGGAAAGCTGATAAACGTATGTGGAAAGCTCACCCAGATATCTATGAATGCCAATGGAACTTCGACATGAGAATATTTTGAGAGTATTAAATTTATTGAGAACAACGACCCATTTACCATGTTACTAGGAAAACCTTATATTGAAAGAGATCAGGCTAGAAGGAAAGAAGAAGAAGAAGTTTTAGAGTAGAAGAAGCAAGAGTTAAAAGATTTCATGACTAGAAGGATCACACACTTGATTGAAGAACGGGAAAATATATCGAAGTTATTTAAAACCAGAGACTTGGATGTCGAAGTAGGAAGAACACTAGAAGACCCACAGAAGACTAAAGTACCTATTCCAGATACAGATGAAGTATTGCCCCTGAAAGAATCAACAACGTGAAGTAACTATGCCAAAAGAAGATAAGAATCAGAATGGAAAAAGGCATACTGAGACGAAGCTCACTGGAAAGAAAGCTAGAAAACTAAGTAATAAGAGAGATAAGATCGACAAGTTATAGAAAGTTCCATAGGGAACTTCACAGAAGGAAAATTTGCAAAATTGGATCTTTGTCGGGATAACAGAGCAGCGTCACATGGAACTTCGCCATGACGAAGCAATATAGTCATTGCGATCAAAATAACCATTTGGTCAACCTTGTGAACGGGTAGAAAGGCATTTATGGTTCGCCACCAGACCCTTGGACCATGCCATAATGGAAATAACAGAGTTAATGACGGCTTCTTGACCATTGCAAGCAATTTGTTGCCAAGTTATCTATTTATTCCGTCGCGCCATGCACCGAGAACACTTTTGCTAACCGTGAATCTGAGCCCATAGACTTGTTGATTTTACACAGTGATCATTGCTCTATTACCATCTATCCTATTGCAGTGTCTAAGTTACTCCTCGAACCCGAAGATTTCCAACCCCGAGCATGTATGTCGTATGAGTTCAGCATTGCAGGGAAAGTTGTCGAATAAGTTTTGATTGACCTCATGACTGAAAGAGACATGTCGATGTCTACAGGTGTACAAGCATCATCGACGATAGGACTGCAAGCCTCTCCGTCAACTTCTTGCGGATCGGGGCCATCCCGACCAACAGTAGAGAAGAGAACCAAGCATAAAGATGACCCAGAAAATGCAATGTTGATTCCATCCATATTGCCCGATTACATCCCACCTTTAGCTAGGATGGTGAAACATGATAGTGTGCCAAGAGACTTTGAGTACCCTATGGTCATTGTGTACCTCCCGAAGGGGATATGCATAGTTAGAATAGAGAAGGATAAGATCACGGTGTTGAAGTTCAATGACTTCAACCTTGGAGATTGCAGGATATATGGTATGCTCACCCCATACAATTACCTAACTATAAAAAAAGGAAAGAACTCAAATATCATCCCTCATTCATGGACGATGAACCTCGCGCAATCCACCCTGTTGATTGTTATGAAGATCCCACACTTCGGAAGACACCAGGAAGTCAATGCCTCTGTCAAGTTGCTATTATCGTGTTACCATGGAGGCTACTTATGGCTAGACCACTGAATTATAGTTTACCCCATGCTGATCCATAGGATCATAGGAATAAGGATGAAAGGACCCGAATTGCAAGAATTTTATCTAGGAAAAGCTACAGATCGGGCACTAGCACAGAAAATCAAGGATACATATGAAGACATTGAGAAGGGAACAAAAGGCTAAAATGTAGCTTCTATCTAGAGTGGTGCAGTGTGCCTAGCATGTCAACTGATAGCTAGAAAGTTAGTAAGAAAAAAATGGCCTATGAAAGTCACCATCTTTCTCGTTAATCTTGCAGGGAAGTGTGTGGAAGGCCTACAGATGAACTCGACAAAGTACCTAGTTAACAAGTTGGAACAAGATTGCCAAGAAGCACAGGATCAAGGTTATGAATTTCATTTCAGTTGGCTTCTGGTCCTCATTGCATTTATTTCTTGGGAGATGCCAGAAGGAGTGGCCTTCCTAGACATCAAGCTGTTTGAACCGCTTGCTGCAAAGTTCACTACCCTGTCGTATTCAAATGATATGAACAAACAGTGGTAGTCGAATGCTATGTTTCATACGTACTACCTCCATCTAAAGTGAGCCATTAAAGCTGAGCCTCACATGACTCTGAACACCCTACAGAGGTTTCAACCACTAATGAAGTTCAACACAGATCGACACTTCATCTACATTACAATGCGAGAAGATGAACACCAAGAGCAACTCCAGTCATATTACAAGCTAATATATGAAGACCTTGAGGAGATCACCAAGGAATGGTTTGTTGACTTCCTTATCCCCATAAACCCTGTAGAGATATCTGATATTGACATCCCATAAGACACTCATCAAGAAAATAATACACCTGGAACCATTAGACAGAAGAAGACTGAGGAGGTCCAAAACTTAAGCAGCACCTCAATGAAGACCACATCCATGTCACCTTACCGAGGGGGTGATTATGAAGTAGAAGATGAACAGAGACCAAGTGAAGTAACACCACCTGGAGATGAGGTTGACCCCTTGAAGAAGAGAAAGGTTTCCCCCCCAAAACCTTCTTCCTGGAAGAAATTGAAAGCTACCATGACCAAGATGCAGACTGTCCTCACCTATGATGACTTTGACTTCATCATAGCAGCCCTGAATGATACTTCATTGTAGATAGGAGAGAAACAAGGAGAGAAGTAGGAGGAAATGTATGATAGGATTGAATTCAAACTCTGAGGGGTACAACAGGATATTCAGTCCAGCTGCACAGACTGCACTGTGCCTCTGCCATCGGGAGAACCAAAGTTGGGAGATGAGCCATCCCAACTCCACCGACTAGCCAAGATAGTCGAAGCTCACCTTTGACGAGCACAAGAGGTAATAGAACAAGCCACCTAGGCTTTGACGCAAGTGCAAGGAGTACTTGTAGGGTAGCATCGATATGAAGAACATGAAAATATTTATCTCCAAGAAAAGTTTGATGAAGAAAAAACACAACTACAGCAAGGAAAAGAACAATTGCTCGCGAAGCAACGCGAAGTGAAAGAAGCGATCAGAAGAGCACTTCACTTCGTGACAGTCGTATAAATAAAGGCATAGGATCGAGTCATGCAACAAGTAGAGAAGCTCACAAAAGTTATCCAGCAGCTACAACAATGCATAGCAGACTTAGAGCTCCACGCAGTGCCCGAGACCCCATAGGATGTAAGGGATCATAGAGAAGCAACTGCTCAAAGCACATATGAGAGAATAAAATCCCTTGATATGGAATGTAATAAACTCACTGATCGTAGTGCCCAGAGATATGAACAAATCACTGAGAATCCAGAACTGAAGGCACTGGAGTCACATCTCCAAGAGGCGAAGTATCAAGATGAAACAATACAAGAACAACTGAAGCCCCTATCAGATGTGGAAATAATGAAGCACTTCCAAGAGAAACGCACCATCCAACACCAGATATACACTATCTAGAGTAGAGTTATGGAAGTAACTCAAAGCCTCCAACATGTACAAGATAAGGCTTACCAATTGTTCACAGAGGTCGAAGGCCGAGGAGAAGAATTAGAGCAAGTTGTCACTATAGCTAAATAGCACCTGGAGGGACCTGTCAACGATGCAGTCATCCAAGAGTTTGTTGAATAAGAGGCCAAGGCACAAAAAAAAATCGAAGCAGCTCGAGCTATGCTCGAGGATTTCGAAGTAGAACTACCCAGATCAGAGTGACTCAAGACAAGTCACATGTGAGTGTTGGGGGCCTATTGGCCCTTGACCAAGTTTTGTGAGATCCTTGGTCAAGTTTGACATATTTTGGGACTTTGAAATCTTATCGAAGGAGGAGCACAAGACGAAGAAGAGATCATGGGATCTCGACCCCTTTTTGGGTCCATTTTGGGATTTGGGATTATGTAATGGGTATGGGATGTCAGCCCATGGGTTTACCCATGTTTAGGCCTATTTTGTAAAGTAAAAATAGATGTCTAGGCGATGTAGTGAGCATAGGAGCAATTACAAATGGCTAAGTTCTAGATCTATGTGATTGAAGGATTGTAAGTGCTTTGTGCATACTATGTGAGACTTGTAGAGATAAGTGCAAGTCATTGTAAGAGGTTGTGGAAGGATGCGTTCTTAGATCTACTCAGGAAAGGAGGATCTAGCTAGCTACACATATCTCCTGTCCTATGCAGAGTAGGGTTTTGAGGCTCTGTGCTTGTAACCTATTGAAGAATATAATAAAGAAGAAGAGTTGGTGGACGTAGCCCCAGGGTGGGGGTGAACCATGTATATGTTGTGTTGCTCTTCTTTGTGCAATGTGTTGATGTGTTTATGTCTTTACTTTCTAAGTGCTTTGATATAGATAGATAGATTTGTTTATACTTTATGATAATCATGTATATGGATGTTATATCTGACTTGTATGAATGTGCTTAGTGATTGAATCTGCTAGGTCTGATCTGTTCCATCGTGCTAAGTGTTGCTAGATGCCAGATCTGGTTGACCACTATGTTGTATTGTGATTAGGGTTTAACTTCACTATAACTAAGAACTGAATATTGATAAATATAACTACTAAGTGCTCTGTTAAGTGTTAGAATCACAAATCTGTGTCCCAGCTAAGGTTGTAGACACCTGAGTCCTAAAACCACCCCTGCGTCTTCCTCGGGTGAGACTCCATCTGCTTCGCAGGTGTTTCCGAAAGAGCTAGTAGTTAGGGTTTTGTTGGTGTGTTGTTGTAGCATTGAACCCTAGTTCTACCCCTGTGCCAACAAATACCCACTGCCTCTACCCATAATTCTTGACCTAACCTGACACCATTGAGCATGCACCTTGCTTTTTCCATCAATGTCTTGTTCATCCTTTCTGCAAATCCATTCTGCTGAGGTGTATACGAAGTAATCTTCTTCTTTTATATACCACACTTCTTACATAATTCTTCAAATTCATTCCCGCTTAACTCTCTACCATTATCTATCCTCAACACCTTAATTCTTTTCTTTGTTTTGATTCTCAACAAGATCCTTAAACTCTTTAAACTTGTCAAATATTTCATATTTCTTCCTGAGGAAATATATTCAAGTATTCTCTAGAATTCATCTATAAATGATACATAGTAGATAGATTTTCCCAATGATGGAACTTACATAGGTACAAACACATTATTATGGACTAGCTATAAAATTCCTTCTTCCCTCATTGCACCAGAGGGGGATCTTACTCGATTTTGCTTCCCATATACAAAAGGTTCACATATGTCAAAATCCAGAGAGCAGCTAGACATACCTTCAACCATACTTTTACCCTGTAGTAGTTGAAGGCCCTTCTCTTCGATATGCCACAGTCTTTGATGCCACATCATAACCTTTTATACAGATACTATAGGAGTTCTTTCTTCTTCAAATCCAATATCAGGAACAATGGAACTATTACACCCATCACTAATAGTGCTTCCTTGTAGCTTATACAGAGTTCCAAATTGAACTCCTTTCATCATCGCCATTTCTCCTCGAACCATCCGGTAAGTTTCCTTTTCAAATATTGTTTTTACCCCTGCATCGTCCATTTTGATTACATAAATCAAATTTCTGGCAAATCATGGGATGTGCAGAACACCAGGTAGTGTTCTAATCCTTCCATATATGAGCCTCAACTTGAATTTTTCTCGACCTATGAATCTAGTTGTTTAGTCATCACCTAGGAAAACATTACCTCCATCATACCTTTCATATTCATAGAACCATTCCCTGTGGGGATTCATATGAAAGGATACACCTGAGTCAACCAACCATGCCTCATTATCTGCATGTGTGCTTAAATAATCCAAGTACACATCCCCTCCTTCTTCCTTGCAGTTATTTTCTTTTGTAGAAGGAGATTCTTCAGATCCCTTCTTTTTCTCAACTTTGGATCTACACTGCTTATTGTAGTTCCCTTCTTTTCCACATCTCTAGCATACCTTTACAAACTTTCTGGGAGACTTAGATCTTCCCTTAGACTTAGACCTCCCACTTTAGGACTTAGATCTATTTCATGGTTGTGGAACCTTTTTCATGATTGTATGATCAGAATTGTAGTGTGTGCAATGGCATATATTGTAGAAATTTAAATAAAAGAGCCTAATAAGCCAGATCTTTGTGGATGTATCCTAGGAGGGGGTGAACCATGGTAAAACCTGGGTTATGTGTGATGTTATTTCATATGTACCTCCTATTAGTAGTTATATTATGAATGGATGAATGGATACTTTTTTTAGATCTATTAGAATGCATGCATAAGCTTGACAAATGAATAAACATTAGGAATAATAGAGAGAATAATCAGATCAAGGACTGAAGAAGATAAAGTATAATCCTAGATCCCCAATCTTTCTTAGAATGCAAGCACTTGAGCATTTCATTCAACCATAGAAATATCTCAGGTGAGACAATGCAGTACCTTATGTGTATTGTATTTCCTTCTAGTTTACCAGGAGGGCCAATAGTTTTAGAGTGTTTTGTTGGAAAATTGTTCAGATCTGAACCTTAGTCAACCCAAGAAGTAGATAGAGAGATTAATAACCAACAAATGGTTATGTTTCTGACTAGAATTGCATGGGATTGAGTGAATGGGATCTGTTGAAGAAGCACATGGAGAATGAAGATATAAAAAGGAATTTTCAGACCGTGGAATCCAACAAAGGAAGATATTGAAAGATGGTTGAAAACAAAGGAGCTCGAATTTGTGTAGAAGGATAATAGAAACCCTAAGATAACTGATCCAAATTGGATCCAGGAAGGCAAAAATTTCAAAGTTATCAGAATCGGATGAAACCAATGCCATTGTGTAGGGTTCATCGTGTTGATTTTGACCATATATTTTTTTCCGAAAATGGCCACCGTATGAAAAAGTTATCGCGTTTTGAAATTTTTCCTAAATAAGAAAAAAGTCAAAGATCAAAGTCAACTAGTCAAAGGTCGTACAACTGACGTGGAATATGAAGTTAGAAATATGTCATGATGACATCAGTAGTACATAATGTTTATGTCATCATGACACATGGTAGCACCAAGACGTGCCACGTGTTAGTCATTTTTGGTGTTTTTGGGTTGAGCTGGCATGGTATGGAAGTGACACGTGGCACTGTACATAACTGACACATGTCACTGTATTGAAGTGACACATGGAATTACAAAAGGATGATGTAGTACTATATGGACGATGACATGGCACTGTATGGATGATGATGTGGCACTATGCGAATGATGACGATGAAGCTGACTGGGTAGGATGACGTGGCAGTACAAATGATGACATGGTGGTTGACTAGGTAGGATAATGTGGTCACTGACTAGGCAGCCTGACATGGAGACTGAATCAGAAGGTTGACATTGGATGTTGATTTGGCTAGGGCCAATGACGAGGTGATGCATGGCCTAATGAGGAGGTGCCATGTGGCACCTTCTGGAAGGTCAAAGTGGTTTGGTGGTTTCCTCCAAATCTGGTGGTTGCCACCAAATCTGGTGGGAATGCTCCAAATCTGGAAAAATACCACTAAGTCTATCTAACTTTCACTAAATTTGGTGGATCCTGGCTTATTTAGTCGAGCACAAAAATCAAGAAAAAGAAGTTTTTGGCACATAGTTCGAGACTATACGAACTATATGGATCTGATAGGACGCAACATTGGGATTTATGCTAAGGGGAGGTGTCGAGGGCCTTTTCAGAAGTAGGTCAACTTCATACTCAAAAGTTATAGAATTTCGAGGGGAGTCTAAATATGGCTTCTATTTATGCATCTGAGTAGCCAAACATAAACGTTCCTCCAGATCCCAAAATGTTGAGCCAAGCATAGTTGATGTCATACTCAAAAGTCTCAAAATTACCTGTTGCGGCCATTGGAGATGTTTGTTTCTGTCCAGAAGTTGCAGATATGAAAGGTGGTTTCATGAGTTGTTATGTAAGCCTTTCTTGGTATTGTTTTACGAATTAAAGATTAATAAGAAGCCTCATGTTATCATCATTATTTTTAAGGTAAGGTTGGAAACTTTTTTAGAGTTTACAAAGTCATGCCTTGGTCTTAGGAAGACCAAGGCATTCCTAATTGAGTCACAGTGTGTGTGTGTGTTTTGTTTCATGAGTTGATTCAATGTCCTTGGGTCGTTGATCAAATAAAGGATAAGGTGCATGTCAAAAGAGAGTCCATTTATAAGTCTGAGTCAAATGGTTTTCTATGAATTTCATTATACATCATTACACATCATGAAAGAGAAGAAGTCATTAAAGGTGTATAGGAGTCTATCACATGAAAGGGTTTGCAAAGGTCTTTGGATTTTTAGTTTGAAATAATTTCACAAGGTGGGAAGTGGTATGTCAAAATCAAGTCGTAAGTTTAAGAGGGAAAGTCATTTCAAAGGGCATCCATGATCATGATCACATATGATGAAGTCATCAAAACAAGTTATGATCACATTTCATGTTAGTTGTACCTTGTCTATAGAAAACATGTGCATGTTGTACAAACACGATGCATAAGTTACTTGGAGTAATTTGGAAAGCTTATCATCCAAAACATGTTCTTTCTCTTTCAAAACTCTTCCTATAAACTTGTGCATGTATATTTTCCACCTTTTGTTTATATTCATGCATCCTCGACCTGTGAAATCAACCATTTCCTCTTGAACAAGCTCCAAATAACCCTCTGCTATGAAAAACAACATCCTTGCTATGAAAATTTTGTGCAATCTCTCTCGCTACGCAAGCTATGTGTAATATACCAGATATAAAAAGTATGCAGAATAGAAATAAAATGCTAGAAATGGTAGAATAACAGTAATATAACCAACATAATATCCACAATAACATAGAAATGATATAATAACCACAACAGAAATAACACTTTGATTCAAAAAGTAATGTTCACGGGCCTCTTCAAGGGGGAAACCTCTAGTCGAGCAACGCTCTGTTACAATAATCTCCAAGATAGGGTTTTCATACCCTCAACCCTTATTTATACTAAATATGTCTATCAAGAGAAGCATCTAGAGGAAGATCCTTCTAGAATCGGAAGCTTCTATTAGGTCTTCTTACATCCGCCTTATTTTATTTTATTAAAAGGCCTTATTAATATTGACCTTTATTACATTCGAATATATTGATCTACCTATGTGCAGGTTAGGACCCTAACATGTCCACCCCCTTAAAAGAAGCTTTGTCCTCAAGGCTTCAGATGTGGAAACTGATGCAGAATGGTAGTTGGTTCCCAAGTGGCATCTGTTGGAGTTGTATCTTTCCACTAGACTAGCACTTCCTTGATGGTTCATTGACACAGGCGACGCTCACGTTGGTCCAAAATTGCTTCTGGCTATAGCCAAATGGATCCTTCTTCAGCTAACTCATGAAGGTTGGTTTGAATTTGGCACCTAGTTCCAATCACCTTGTTTAAGCATGAAACATGAAAAACATGATGTAGCTTTGACTAACTGGGCAGAGCTAATTGATAGGTGACTTGTCCCACATGCTTGAGAACTGTATAAGGACCATAAAATTTGGGCACTAACTTCTGACACTGCTCGACCTTGAGGGAAGTTTGGTTGTATGGTTGCAGTCGTAGAAACACCTGATCCCCTTCTACAAATTGACATTCAGAGTGACCTTGAACTTCTTGTTGCTTCATGCGATTATGTGCCATGACCAAGTTCTCTTTAAGGGTAAAAAGAATATCCTCTCGAACTGTAAGTATTTGGTCAACCGCCTGGACCTTCAAGGTACCCGGTAAGTATGAGAGAACTGAAGGGGGATTCTGTCCATATACCACTTCAAAAGGAGTCATGCATGTATTTGTATGGTAGGAAGTGTTGTACTACCATTCATCTAGGGGTAACCATTGAGCCCATTGATTTTTCCTTTCAAAGGCAAAACACCTTAGATATGTTTCCAAACACTTGTTGACAACTTTCGTCTGACCATCAGTCTGGGGATGATAAGTTGTGCTTAGATGCAATTGGGTGCCCTACAACTTAAACAATTCTTGCCAAAAATTGCTTGTGAAATTTGGGTCACGATCAGAAACAATAGAGTGCAGCATGCCATGAAGCTTGAAGACCTGGTCCATGAAAATTTGAGCCACCGTGGATGCAGTAAATGGGTGTTGAAGAGTGTAGAAATGATCATATTTGGAAAGGCGATCCACAACCACCATTATGACTGATTTATTTCCTTATTTGGGTAAGCCGGTAATAAAGTCCATAGAGATATCCTTCCATATAACAGGTGGGATCGAAAGTGGTTGTAGTGTGCCCAGAGATTTGACTGTTTCTCCCATTTTGCGTTGACACAACTCACATTCAGTGACAAAATTATAGATGTCATGTTTCATACCATTTCAGAATAAAGAACATTTGACCCTGTCATAGGTTTTGGTGAACCCGGAGTGCCCCGCTATGGGTGTAGCATGAAGCTCAGAAAGTACCGTGGATTTAAGATTTGATTGTTTACTTAAATACAAATGGCCTTTTTATTGAAGCTCATCCTGGAGCCAAGAGTACCCTGGGGAAGTTAGAGCATTGGTCTACAAGTGTTGGATCAGATGTGAACTTTTGGGATCTTGTAGCCATTCCTGGCGCACAACTTTTAGCCAATCTGGTACAATGAAGGAAAGAGAAAAAAGGAATCCTTCTTCTTCATATTTTTGGGATAGTGCATCCGCCACCACATTGTCTTTTCCCTTCTTGTAAATGATCTCATAATCATATCCAAAGATCTTAGTCACTCATTTTTGTTGCTCTGGGGAGGAAATGCATTGTTCCAGAAAGTACTTGAGGCTTTGATGGTCTTTCTTAATTTGGAAATGTTGCCCCAAGAGATAAGGGTGCCACAGATCAACAACATGAAAAATAACCAACATTTCCTTTTCATAGATGGGTTTGCCCAGATTCCTTTCAGATAGTTGCCTGCTGGTGAAGTCCAAAGTTCGACCCTCTTGCATAAGGATAGCACTGATTCCTTTCCCTAAGGCATCACATTCCAACACAAAGGTCTTTGTGAAATTAGGAAGGTCCAGAACCAGAGTGGTGCACATGGTCATCTTCAAGGTTTGAAAAGCTTGAGCAGCGACTAGAGTCCAAGTAAAAGAGTTCTTTTTGAGGAGAGTTGTGAGAGGTGATGCAATCTTGCCATAATTCTTAACAAACTTGCGATAATACCTTGTTAAGCCCAGAAATCCATGCAAGCTTTTGAGAGTCTTTGGGTGCGGCCAGTCTTGCATAGCTTCAATCATTTTTGGATCCACCCTGATGTCATCCTTGCTAACCAGATGACCCAAGTATTCTACTTCTGAGGCACCAAAAGCACATTTAAACTATTTCAGGAAAATTTTGTGCTAAGAGAGTAGATGGAGAACTCGATCCACATGAGTAAGATGGTCTGTCTAGTTTTTTCTATAGATTAGGATATCATCAAATAAAACTAATACAAAATGATGGAGAAAAGGACGGAAGACATGATTCATGAGGCTTTGGAAGGTGGAGGGGGCATTACACAAGCCAAAGGGCATGACTAAAAAATCATAGTGGCCCTTAGGAGTTTGAAAGGCCATCTTGGGAATGTTTGCCTCCTTCATACGTATCTGGTGATAGCCCGAGTGAATATCAAGTTTAGTAAAGAATTGGGCGCCACTCAATTCATCCAGGAGGTCATCAATGATAGGAATGGGAAATTTGTCTTTAATGGTCAGTTTGTTGAGGGCATGGAAGTCAGGACACATTCTCTAGGAACCTTCTTTCTTCATGACCATTACTATAGGAGAAGAGTAATGGCTCGTACTAGGGCGGATAACGCCTACAGTAAGGAGTTCCTGGACCATTTTCTCAATTTCATTTTTTTGTGAAAAGGGGTGGCGATACCGATGAATATTGGGAGGAAGGATTTCGGGTACAAGGGGAATGGAATGATCATGAACGCCGTGGGAAGGAGGGAGTCCTTGGGGAGTGGAAAATACCATTTGGTGTTTAGAAAGGAGGGCTTAGAGGTCTTTTGGCACTGGGGGTGTCTTTGTTGCTTGTATGGCATGGAGTTGGGCAGTGACACTAGAATGACCTTTTTTGGGCATCTTTTCCATGAGATGGGAACTAATGACCTCAAGTGAACTAGCCATGATTCCTTGGAATTTATATTGGTGGCCTTCCTAGTCGAATTGCATGGTTAATGCCTTAAAATCCTTGAGAATGGGACCCAAAGTCCTTAGCCAGTCTGCACCCAACATAATGTCACAACCACCCATGTCGATAGCAAACATATGGGATTTTAGGTGGTAGTCACCGATTTGGATACACACATTTTCACAGTGCCCTCCACATTTCATGGAACCACCATTGGCAATCATGATTTGGAAATTTTTTACAGCATGGATGTAGCAATGAGTTTCTTGGGCAATGCAACAATGAATAAAATTATGGGTCCTTCCACTATCAACCAGAATGATGACCTTCTGATGCTTGATGTAACCGATTAACTTGAGGGTTTGGGGGGCAAAGAAGCTAGTGACAGCATTGAGGGAAGTGATCGGTTCCACTTCGGGAGGGTCTGATGGAGGGGTTATGTCAGTGGTTTCAGGTGACTCAGGCACAAGGGGAGTTTCAACATCCTCTTCTGAAATATCCTCAGAGATGGCCATAAAAGGCTTTTGTTCCTTACACTTATGGCCTGGGAAATATTTTTCATCATAATTATAACAAAGGCCTTTGAGTTGGCGTTCAGCCATTTCAACCCTAGTCAATTTTTGGATCTTTAATGGGGTGGAGGGAGTAGTGAGATTTACGGGTTTAGGGCGAGGGAGAAAGGATGGTTTACAGTTTTGAGAGGATACAACCTACTGTTCTTATTTATCTTTTTTAGTAGCCTCCACCCAACTCAAAGGTCGAGCCATGAGGACATGGGCCCGAATATCCTCCTTGAGGCCACTAATAAAACACTCTCGAAAGAAAGCATCAGTCATGCCCTCTGTTCGAAAAGTCAGGAGCTCAAAGGCAACTATAAAGTATTCTATTGTTCCTGATTGTTTCAACTTTTTCAAATGACCCAAATGGTTGGTGTCAGTTTCAAAGCGTTCATAAAGCTCAATCACAAATTGGGTCCGAGCAATATACCCTTGACGGGAAGTTTTTCTCCATTGCCACCATTACCAACGTTATTGATCTAGATGGAGAACACCATACTGGAGTTTGGCCAAGTCATTTGTAATGTCATATAAAGAGAAATAATGTTCCATTTGGGTGACCCAACCAGTGGGGTCTGAGCCATAAAATTTGGTCACATCCACCTGTAGAAGGCGTAGGTCACGTTGAAAGTGATGGGGCTGAAAGGTATGGGAATGGGAGGAATGTTCACCTTCAGTATTTGGAGGTGCATCAGAGAAAGGGTCATCTATAGGGATATTTAGTTTGGTGTAGAGTGATGCAAAGACAGATTCAAGCTGGGTGGTCAGTTCTTCTTTGACTTCCTCCATTGAGGACTGCATGGTTGTATTGATGGATGAATCGATGGAGGCCAGAGTAGAACTGAGTTGTTTCACTTCTTTTTGGGTCTCGAGGAAACCAGATTGCAAGGTGTTGAATTGAGATTCCAGGTCTTGGCTATGGGTATGGGCCATGAGGATGGGTGAACTGAAAAGGGGCGGGCGGGGTCAAAATTTTTGCCGAAAAATGATATGGATGAATGTGATAAGGGCAAAGAGATGAATCCAATGGAGTATGTCTCAAATAATGGTGAAAAAATTTCCAGACTTTTTTTTACACCTGCAGAGTTATACTCCAGTCTGAAGAATACTGCAGTGATTGAATCCCCAAATGCTTAACCAGAAAGAAATGTGTATTTACTTGGCAACTCGAACACAGTTGCACGACAATAGATCTTGTCTATTTTAATTTGTTTATGTTTCTGTACCCCAAAGGTTAGGTATTCAAGGGTTCTATAGACAAGGGTTTTCCTTGTACTATATCTCTCTGATATATGTGTGGGGTCCAACAGTAGTACTCGGCCCAATATCTCAGGAAACTATCTAAGGAGGATAGACTATACCCTTATCCATACTACTCGACTACCCAGGTACTAGAGAGTATCTTCCTGAGTGTTGTTCTCGGTGGCACTATAACAGTCAAGTGGTCGATTGGTTTATCTAAAGAGGGCTTCAGGAAATCTAGGATGATTCGTACACAGGTGTTGTTTGATGCGCTACCACTCGAAGGGGTACCAACAGGGGTTACAAGGGTGGCCAACAGATGTGTTCTTAGGAACCACTTGTATTTCCTGCGTGTATGAATCCATCAACAATGGGTTTATGCGCATAACGAAAGATCTTTGTGGCTTAAAGATGCTAGAATACGTCTCTACCCTGAAAAATAAATTCCCACAATTTTTGCCAAGGAAAGTGCTCTGATACCACTTGTAATATATTAGATATAAAAAGTATGTAGAACATAAATAAAATTCTAGAAATGGCAGAATAACAGTGATATGACTAGCATAATCTCCACAATAACACAAAAATGATATAAGAACAACAACAGAAATAACACTTTGATTCAGAAAGTAATGTTCATGGGGCTCTTCGAGGGGGAAACCTCCAGTCGAGCAGCGCTCTATTACAATAATATCCAAGCTATGGATTGCATACCCTCGACCCTTATTTATACTAAATATGCCTATCAAGAGAAGCATCTAGAGGAAAATCCTTCTAGAAGCGGAAGCTTCTATTAGGTCTTCTTACATCCGCCTTATTCTATTTTATTGAAAGGCCTTATTAATATTGACCTTTATTACATATTAATATATTGATCTACCTATGTGTGTGTTAGGACCCTAACACTATGTGTAACATCCTTCGCTATGCAAACTCTATTGCAGGTGCTCTCGCTACGCATCCCATGTTCATTTTTTTGTGTGTGTAAAAACAAAGAAGGCCCATTTTGTCCATTCTATCATACCTTCTCAAAATCCTACCTCTCATATAGTGAAATCTCCTTATGCTAAATTCAGAAAACCCTTGCCTTGTTGATTTGTTGTGCAAGTTGTCTATTGAGTTTTTTAGACCCATCTGCCTTTAATAATTTCAAGTTTATCTTTAAAAAACCACAAAGCTATGACAACACAAGAGAAAAATAAGTGCATTGTAGGTAATGTGCTAAGGTATACACCACAAAATATAACTCTAGTAAAATTAGACCATGCATTCAGAGTGTCTTTTGAGTAGGTCAGGTGCATGAGGTTTTGTGAAAAAAATCAAGGGTATAACCTGCAATTGAAAAAGGAGTTTTCTCTGAATTTTAATGGTCTCAGACAACAATTGTTGAGGTCATTTTCCCAGTTTCATAGGAGACAATATTTTCTGCAATAGAGATTCCAAAACAAGGAGAAAAGTGGTTTAAAGGTATGCCCCTTGATCTTGTGTTTTACACTGATTTCCTCAAGCCCAAGTATATAAAGCAGAATTTTTGTGCCACTATCCCTAGGGAGTATATATTGGAGCCTTATGAGAATTTGTTAAGGGTAATTCAAAAATATTTCACTTGTGAGGGTAGGTTCATAGGTTTTACTAGTATCATGTAAGACTGCTCATGCATTTCACAAGAAAGAGTCCCTTAAAATTACCTTTTTACTTATATAAGAGTTTAGGTAAAATGGAAGATAAATTCTAGGCCAGGGTTGACCAACTCAAGAGTAGTTTATTTAATTTTTCCTTGGTAAAACTACTAGTGGTTGAAGATCTTATAAATTTGAACAGGGATTGGGATTCCTTCTTAGCCTTATAAAATACCCCCCTAGACCCCATAGGAAATACCCCCTTATATGTAGAAAGATTGGCCTCTAACAACTCAGGTGGAAAAAGAAGAAGTGATGCAGAATAAGGAAAAGGTAAAGAAAAGGAGATTGAGGGCCCTTCACCAAGTCAACCAGTTGTGAAGAAGGCTAGGAGGATAGAGTTCACTGATGAGCCAAAGGAGACACAAAAACCCAATAGACCAACCACAAGGTCAGCTGCTAGAAGGTTTTCCACACCTACATTATAGACAGATTTTGTTAAAACTATAGCTCAAGAGATGGATGAAGACCAAGTGAAATTAAGAGAGAGAGACTCTGTGATTAGGGATATGCAAAAACAACTCAGACAGGATAAACATGTTATATTCCAGCCTTACCAAGAGAGCAAAGAATTGAAAACGAAACTATATGAGAAGGTTCCCAAGGTACAAACACCACCAGTCAAAATAGATTCAAAGAATGAAATGGAAAAGGGTAAGGAAGTCAAGAAAATCCCTAAGAATACATTTTTGACCAAACCTACAACTCCTCTAACAAGATACTCAGCTAGGAAGAAGAGTTCAGATGTACAAGGCCAACTTGTAGCAATTGAGAAAACTCACACTTCACCCGTAGAAGGAGAAAAAACTGTAAAGTGGCTCAAGATCTTATCATCCAACTCAGGGAGGAGAATAGGTTGTTAGAACTGAGTATTCAGAGACATTTTTAGGAATGTGGACCAACTATCACAAATGCCTATGAAACACTCTCAAATGCCCAATTAAAATTGAAGAGAAGTTCACTCTTATCCAAGCAAGTACAAAATTTGAATAGGCATAATTTATCACTAAGAAAGAAAAGCAGGTCCTTAACGTTACAAGTGAAAATTGATGAGGAGGGAAAAGGTAAGTTTCACCTTCATTCGTAGGTAGCAGAAATATGAATGAATAATCCTTAGAATTTTTCCTTTTTGGGGAAAAGGGTCATCACAAGTTGAGTATTTTCTAGAAATTTTGTTCACTATGAGAAAGTGCAAATTCAATGATGATAAAGAGGAGTGAGGAGGTTTTAAATTTCAATACTATTGTGAAAGGCACCTTATAATCCTTTTACCTCTGATTCAGAGAAGGGTGACAAGATAAAACCACCTCCTAAGCCACAGTTACATTTTTGTCTAAAAATTGTCATCTATAGCACTTGCATAGCAAGCTCACGCTACACAAGTACCATAAGAAAACAAGGAGAGAAAGGTCAGAAATAGGTTATTGGTATACAGGTTTTGAAGTAAGTATGGGTCTCAAGAAAGCTACTGCTACCAGAACTTGCACAGGTTTTAAGAAAAATCACTATGCTACACAAACGTTGTACGAGCATTTGCATATCGTTATCTTCATTTTGTTGCACAAAGGTGGAAGATGTACCCAACAAGCGCACATAATGCCTCAAATTGGTATCCAGATGCAGCTGATGACTCATCACAACATCAAGCTCAAATTATACTCAAGATATATGTTACAGGTGAATCCTCCTGTAGACAAGTGGATTCCCTCTTGGTCTCTAGACTCCTAAGGCCAAGACAGAAAAGTGATTAACATGGACACTCACGTCCTTTTAGATCTAATCAAGATAATATACGAAGGAGAAGAAGAAATATATGTACCTTATTAATGACATTTGTCCTTTGCAAAGTCCATGCGGAGCTTTGATCTTGAGCTCCATGATAGGTCCTGTAGAACAAACAAAGATACAATGGACTTCCTATTCTACTGAGATTAGCTTAAATATAGATCCATCTAATGAAGACAAACTCATGTGGAACAAACATAAGTTTGAAAGAAAAAGGCCAAGCATTGATTATTAATGAGAACAAGTAAAAGTACTTACAATCCTTTGATGAAGGTGCAACAACTTCTTCCAGTTCTCCTTGTCCAACCCCTTTGCTCAAGTAATCTACATTGATTTGTTTGATGACATCTCACTTATGAGATTATAAGTTTCACATCTCCAATATTTTTTGTTCATACCACTTATAGTATCATAAGTTTCGTATCAATCTCTAGTATTTGCCTCTCCTTTCACCATGAGGAGGCCTCCTTATATAACCTTGGAGAGGCCCAACCACTTGAGAGATATTTGGGATAAGTTGAGGATTCTTCTCCTTGAATTGAGGATCTTCCCTAATATCATGCCTTAACCCAATATTCGAACCTAAATACCTTCATATATTGAGGGGATTGTTCCCTGATTTCCTCGAACAAACCAAAATTCACCTAAAAAATGGTAGAGCTCCACCAAAAGGGTAAATATATAATTTGAATGCTCCCCCAAAGAGGCCCAGGGAGTGCTAGCACTCCCTGACAGTGGATAGGGGAGAAATTCCTTCCAAAATCCATTATTGAGTGGTTTTTCCAGTGGCAAAAGGCTTGTACTCCTTGTCAACTGATTTCTCTTATTCAAAACTAGTCTTTGAGGCATCTTAAGTGTCCTTGTGATGTCATTAGAGGCACGACATAGGAAATATGGTAGTATGATGTTTGTGAAAATTGCAACACTTGTGGTGAAGATGCGACACTTGTAGACAAGATGCGACACTTACAACACTTGTAATGACAACACTTGCGACACTATCGAAGTGAGTAATTTTGATGTGTAACAGATTGCCCCCCAAAGTGAGAAGTTAGAAGATGATGATGACTAATGTACTTTGTAGAATTTTTCAAGCAAGGGTATGGACACAGCAAGGTTGGAAAAAGATGCACACAACCATCAAACAAATATTATGACATGTTTCAAACCCAAGGCAGGCATACATATGCTTGAGTGATAAAGACATTTTAGGTATGGCCGCCATAAAATACACTACGGATCCATAATTATATTGATAAACGGTATAGCCACTGAAGATACAATGTCGATATATACTCCTATGACCTAAACTGAACGTAGCCACGAATAATACACAATGGATCTACGAGATGACAAGACATAGCCACGACCAATACAAAGTGGATCTATGTAACAGTATATGTGTCATAGTTCAAAATAAATCCTTCGCAACCTGGGAAAAGTATACATAAGAGTAAAAAATCAACCCAGGGTCTTCTTACCGATCCCGATGTAGTGCAAATCTAAACATGTGAATAGATGTCCTGATGTCGAACATGGCAGAAACCACTTGATTAGCGGTCAATGATGTAAATCGTTAACAAGTGCAAGGGAAATAACCATTGATGTCAATGATTCCCAAGATACTCTAGTACATTCCAACGAATGTGAATGGATGATATGAAGTCGAACATCCATGGAATCATCCAATCAGAGTTAAATGATGTAAACCCACTTTTGGACATGAGGAGGCCTGCCATTGAGGCATGTAGGTCCCAAGGTACTAACTAGTTTCTAAGTCTAGTTCCTAGATAATGTGTGGAAGTTGACATGAATAGACTCATCGAAGGAGGGCCTTGATGTATCCCCAATCAACGACATGAAATTGACACAAATATGTAATTGATACATCAAATGAACATGGACTAACATGGGTATTGAAACAATATATTTGTGATGGCTGACTCTCGAGGCAGATACTTCCCTTGAACACTGAGGCACATCAACAGAAACGTGACATGGACCAAAGCTTGATAATGTAGTGGATGCTGTGAATTTTGTCAGGTGAACCAAAGGAGTAAAAGAAACTCAGAGGATTGGCTCAATGCAAAGGTTCAATGGATTAAAATGCGTGCAAAGATAAAGTGTCGTGTTCAAGGGAGACCGTAAGAGTTACTGGTAGTGTTCTCAAAAACTGCTTGGCTTGCTTCTTTCAATTTTTCCCCCATCCAGATAAATGAGTCCTCTTTTTAATTTAATGAGCTCGAGGAGAGTAACACATGCTCGATATGACTCACCTTTGGTAAGTTCCTCTTTCTTTGTTTAGCGAATTGGAAGAAGTAAGGGTTCAGTCCCATATGGGCCCTTCAATGTATGATTGTTTAACGAGTCCAGAGAAGGTAAACTCGGTGGTTTTTCATATTTAAAGAGTCTGAAAAAAAATTAAAGACAACTCCAATGTTGTATTTTTTCATAATGTTAGTCTCGCGAGGCTAAAAAAGAGATAAATTATCACTCAAAAGACGCCCTTTCAAACCTTTTAATGAGTGGCAAAGGAATCAAGATCACTCAACAATCTTTTCATGTTTAGAGAGTCTGAAAAGAGCTTAAAGACGACTCTAAGGGGTTCCTTTTTCATATATCCATGCGAGTCTGAAAAAGTGACAAAAGTATACTCGGTTACATTCTCATGTTTTTTCGAGCACGAGAAAGAACAAAGACTAATCTCGGTAAGCCCCCAGCTTGAAAGCTAGTGCCTTAACTCCAAAATGATCATCAAAGGATGGAGACATGCCCTCCAAGATTCAATTCATTCACCGACATTGAGGTTGTCACCAATTTCTCTATTGGATAGAGAAAAAGGATAAGAGTGGATGAAAATAAGGTTCAAGAGAGGTGACTGTTTCATTTTTTAACGAGCTTGACACAGAAAAAGAACTATGCTAAGGGTTCTAGGTTCAATCCACAGATTTATGTTTCATTTTTTAACGAGGTTTCTATAGAGAGGAAAACTATGCTCGAAGATTCTGTTTCATTTTTTAACGAGATTGATATAGAGAAGAGAAACTTTTCTCGTAACCTCTGTTTCATTTTTTAACAAGCTTGCCACAAAGAAGAGAAACTATGCTCATGGACTCTCCTTGATCATGGCTTCCAAGAAAATAATGTTCTGGAAGGACACCATGTCAAGGGACAAAACTCGGTCATAGATTCCAACAAATATTCACTAGATGGAAGAAAGTCACTCTAGAAGGAACACATGTCAAGTGTCATAACAAGGGTAAGGAGATGAGGCTCTAATATCCCTACTGAAGAGATCACCAGTTTAACTATCAGATCTAAATCATCGAAAGTTGAAGGCATGGGAGAAAACGAAAAATCAACATCAGGAGGGAAGATAGAGTGTATATCTACCTGAATTTATTCACGAGGGGGAATAAAAGAGGATCGATGATGGTTATCATCCCGAGGTAGCTCATCAATTATCAACATTTCCATAACAGATTCATCAGAAGGAAAAATTGGGGAAATGTAGTTGTTTGCAGACGATAAGGAATTTAACCATGATGGAATCAAGGAATTGTTAGGTGCCAAGAGATGTTGGTCATCCGAGGAGGGAGAGGTGGATTGAATAGAAACATATGAGGTTTCAGCTGGACTAAGTGGCATGGTGTCACCTAGTGCATCGAATTCCAAAGGACTAGGTACAATCCAAGGGTCAGATGATTCCAAAGATTGATAAGTCGTGGTCAAAATCATATCATCAGTGGCAATATGATGTATAGTAGGTGGAAGTGGTGTAGGGAAGGTACCCATAAGGCTAGAATATTTCAACAAGCCAGCACCAACACTTTCATATGTGATCTTGTGATCTCCCAAGAATGGATTATTGTTGGTATCAAGAGCGCGAGCGTCGGGTGTACATAAATCTAACTGATCGACAGTGACAATTTTACCCTGATGAGTGAATTGTACACATCGAAACATCGATGAGGAAATGACAGTCATAGCATAAAACCAACTTCTTCCAAGTAATAAGTTGTAATCGAGGGGAGCATCGACCACCTCGACATCAACAGTGACAGTTTTTCCACCCAATTGGATGGGAAGGGACTGTAAAATTCCATGGGGATGAAAACCTCACCCATAGAATGTGCGTAACATCATTGGGTATTTTTTAAGTGCAGGTGATTTCAAACTTTTCCAACATGCTAAAGACATGACACAAGTAGAGGCTCCCTCATCCAGAATAGTTCAGTGGATTTGTTGATTGTGAACAACAACATCAACTTGGAAAGCAAGTTGGTGAGAGAGTCGATATGTATAATTCTCCAGGTTAAACATGATATGGTTGGATGAATCAGGATCAACAACACCAATAGAAGCCAATAGTGTTCTACATTGACTAGGGTAGTGTTGTAGAACTTCTAATGCAAACATAGCACATAGTGCTTGAGCCAAATCTTCAACAATGTTGTAGTTCTGGGAAGCATGTGAACTAGGATTAAAGGTATATTTACAGATATTGATCTTAGGAGGGTGTAATATAGAGTTAAACATAGGTTTCTCAATCTGAAGTGGTCCAGACGGAGGATTAACGGATGGAGGACTAACGGAGGATGGTGATGGATCCGGTAAAGTATCGGTGTCGTTAGTGACTTTTCCTTTGTCAGGTTTAACCAGTGTGTCATATGTCTTAGAGAGAGTGGTCAAATTAATCCCATTAAACATATAAATATGTGCACTTGTCGAGGCCTCATCATGAGGATGGATAGAACTACCCCCAAGAGAGGGGGTTTGAGCAAGCATGGATTGTTGTTGTGGAAAAGGTTGAGTAAGCACAATAGGTTGTGAATTTCCCTGAAAAATTTTGGCCACTTCATCATGATGTGGACAGTCTCGAGTGTAGTGATCGTCACCAAAAATGATACACAAGAATTTCAGTTTCCGTTGTGGTTGATTTTCTGTAGCAGGTGTTTGAGATGGATTTTTTGGTTGTTCATTGTTATTAGTATTTTTTTATTTATTTTTTGCCTTCTTCTTACCTTTGGATTGTTGTGAATGGGAAGATTGAACTACATTCACCTCAAATATCTAAGTTTGGGGGGAGGTAGATGAGAGTGTGGTCGACTGGGAAGTAGATTGAGTTTTGATATAACTGATAACACCATCCGCATGAGATGAGGATGACGGATTTGATGGATTGGAATTAGCTCGAGAAGAATTCAGAAGCCAATTACAAAGTACCAAATTGTGAATAAACCAAATCTAAGTACTGAGCCTGAGAAATGGTTTCTTCCTCGGTGACCATGCCACCCATAGTGACATCACGAGCGATTGACGATAAAAGTGATTTAGTAAACCACTCCACCAATAATATGTCAGGAATGATTTCTTTGATTATCCTTCGTCATCGTCTCCACTCAAGAATATGGTCATAGATATGCACGAAGTCAATTTGACGAAGGGTGGTCAAGATTTCAGTACTCATCTCGTAGTGAATAGGTAGTTGAAAGTGCATGAGGAAAGACATGGCAAGGGAGTTGAAATCATGAAAAGAAGCATGTGGTAGTTCAATATATCACTTTGTTGTAGATCCCATAAGTGTTCACTAGAAAATATGAAAATGTATAGAATCATCCATGAGGGATTTTGATGAACACCACAAATGGAAATTCATCACATGGTTATTTGGATCTTCTCCAGATTTTTCATCAAATTTCAGAATATCAGAAGGAAGTTTAGCTGGAATAAATGGCGAAACCGATGAATGAAAAATAGGATCATTGGTTAACCGAGACAAGTCTGGGAGATCCAGAGTCGCAAGGAAAGGTAGTTGTCAGTTAATTTGCGGATGATACTGGAGCAACATAGGAACACCAGTAGGACCATAAAATGGGTTAGGTGGATAATTGTAACTAGTAGGTCCTCCTACATACGGTTGTTGCTAACCAGGATAAACAGGATTCGATGATGGCTGAGAAAAATTTGCATAAGCTGATGGGTTTTGAGCATTATAAGCCGGGTGATTTTCTTGTGCATAAGGAGGATAGACATGTTTCCCTTGAGGAGGGTAAGAAGTAGATCCTGGAGGCAGAAACACATTAGGGGGAGGAGAAACATTAGACCCTTGGGAAGGATAAGGTTGTTGTCCTTGAGGACTCCAGGTGGTGTTTGGGACGCCCGGATAAGGTTGTCCATAAGATGGTCCGAAAGGAACAAGATTTGATACTCCTCCTTGTGGGTTATGATATGAGTGGCCCCCAACATGGGGTTGGGTAAATTTGCCTCTCGAAGATACTCCCTAGGATTGTGAAGGGTTTCCAACAAACAAAGGTTGCCCCCCTGCCAATGGTGGATTAACGACCGGGGTATGGATGACAAAGGGAGGTTTCCCTCCAGGAGGAACATGAAAAGGGGGTTGTCCCCTGGGAGGGGTAGGCCCACCATAGAATTGTGGTCTTCCAGGAGGGATAGGTATGCTATATGGTGGTTTCCCTCCAGTCGGTTGTATTTTGCTGGCAAGGGTCTGCATTCTCTGGTGAAAATATGTCTCAGCATGATCGTGCATAACATGTGGTGCTGCAGAGTGAAAGTTTGTAAAAGTTGGGGTAGGGATCAAAGTGCCTTGGGAGTGAGTATAGGTGATCAATCTAGCATTAGGATGGACTTGTGCTGTCATAACAGTAGGGTTAATGACCTGATCGATGGGGTGATTCATAGTTTAACCGGATGGACCAGTTTCAACAGGAGGGTCATGAGGAGGAAAGGGTTGTCGAATGGATTCAAAATGCTCATAAAGATCGCATCCTGATGAAGTCCTCCATATAGAATGAGAAAGTGTGGGATTTGTATCTACTACAGTGGTAGGATGAATATGAGTCCAATACTCATCACCAAAGATTGGTTCTGTGGATCCCATGTATGTTTCAGTAAAATCTCTCTTAGGTAATTGTGGGACCTCTTTGTCTATGACATTCCCAAGGGAGTATAAACAAAGAAAAAGTGGTTCGAGAGGGGTTACCAACACAGATGTAGTGTGAGGAGTGGTATTCTTAACTGTAACCAAAGCACCTTATTTATTGTCTAACGGAGGAGTAACAACACTCCCAGCATCAGATTGATTTTCTACCTCTCCACGGTAGTTGTCTTCTAGAGGGTTAGGAGGTAAGGGTTGGTAGCCTTTTGGAGGTATCCCTTGCATCCTATATGCTCGGTGAAGACATTTATTGTCTACAGGCTCAATTTTGGAGAATAAAAACACACGCTGAAAATATAGGGCCAACTAACAACATATGCTAATAAAATCTAGGAATCAAAACCAAGAAAACAAAACTTCTCTCGATGATCGTACTAGTTGGTGATGAAATCCAACGTTGTGTGATCAAGTCAAGAAGGGGCTAGGATATGGTGGAACAATTACAATGGAGACCTACTTAATGGAATTTCACCTTGGTGCAAGCTTCCACACAGTAATTATAGATTTACCCTCCAAGGATCCTGAGTGAGTTTGACCAATGTCTGTCCCAAGTACAGTGAGACTTCCCTTCACCATCACCTTGTGTAAGTACCTAAAGATTATGGCAACTAAGGAAACCAACTCACAGTCAGCCTTTGGGTGGGTACAGTCGATAGTCCAATCCAAACATATG
The DNA here is from genome assembly GCA_000966675.3 of Picea glauca. Classification (NCBI taxonomy): domain Eukaryota; kingdom Viridiplantae; phylum Streptophyta; class Pinopsida; order Pinales; family Pinaceae; genus Picea; species Picea glauca. The sequence continues at coordinate 126,201 of JZKD02S0367243.1, forward strand.
GGCAAAATAACAAGTCTAAAATCAACTCTATAGGCTCCCACACATAATCATGGGTATACCCTCAAGTGACCCCCAATATACGATCCAACCACTACAAACAGTTGAACCATGGAGGGATAATCTCTATAACTCTCCCAAATGTGACCTCGTGTGTAACCCCTATGTGAGAGGGGGATCCCAGAAAGTCTATATGAAAATTGGATTTGACTCTCCCTATCTCAGGATGCTAATGTTTGTTTTGAAAAACTTTGGAGAGTTGTACTCACAGCCTAATCCAAAGTACTAGTCATAGTCTAATGCTGGTGGAAGATCCTAAAAACAAAATGTTCTAGATAATTTTTAATTAGCATTCATTTTGAGGCTATTCTTTACTCAAACAGTGTATGAAAGTGAAATTGATGGTGTTATGACTCAATTCCCAAAAAATGCATAAAAGATGATAAGAAATTTTTTCTTTTGATGAATGCCTATTTAAGGGAAAGAGAGAAAGTTATTTTCACTATCAAACACTAAAATGCAACATCCTCATACAATTGTTTCTCAATCAAATCCAATGTAATGCTAAAAAATTTAGAAATGCCTTCTAATATCCAAACCAGTCACTAAAATATGTCCTTTTTGCTTTAATGTGAATGATAATAAGATGTAAGACTTCTAATGTTAATCAGACTTCAGGATTAAACAAATTAGAAGAAAACCTCACACAAACAAAAATACACTCTCGTTGTGAATAAATAAGAAGGACAAAGATAACCAAATTTGCAAACAAGAACCAAAAACCTCAAACAAAAGAGAAATGATGGAAAACTAGCCTCAAAGATCAAATGGAAAGGTTCATAGACCTTTGGATTTCCTCACAAAATATTTCACTCAGTTAGATAAACAAGAGGAAAATAGCAAGTTAACTCTAGGTCAACAAAGACAAAGAGTGACTTCAAGGCAAGGAAAGAAAATGTCAAATTCCCAAACAAGAAGAGATAAATTCTTAGAAAACAGGAAGTTGAAGGCCAATACTAAGATGAACTGATATTTATAAAACTCCTGAGCCAATGCCAAAACTAAGAAATAGCTTCAAAGGATGAAAATTCTAGAGAATTTCTCGCAAAAAGGGGGTAGTGCTCTCGTGTAAGGGGAACCAGAGAGTTCTAGCGCTATGTGTAAGGCTAATGGGGAGTGCTAGCACTCTAACAACAACAGAGGGGGAGCACTCTGCTCTCAAAGCTCAGAAAAGCACTCAGAATAACAAAATTCCAAGCAAGCTCAACAAATCAGGGTGATCATGATGAAATAAAGAGGCAATCAAACAAATCTAATAATCAAGGATGTTGGATCATGTTGTCATTGATGCCAATGCTTTGATTGATTGATGTCATTGATTGATGTCAAGTGATTGATTGATGTCAAAGGATTGATTTATTGATGATTGATGTAATATAATATGTATTGTCCTTGATGAGAATGCATAGATG
>JZKD02S0367243.1:134573-150416 GCA_000966675.3 Picea glauca
GAACCCTAAGAAGGAGTGGTTCGGTCCCATCACGGGTCTGTCAATGTTTGTTTAACGAGTCTAGGGATAGAAAACTCGAAGGTTTTTCAAGATTATAGAGTTTGGAAAAACACTTAAAAGAGAACTCTCTCAGTTCGTTTTTCATAAAATAGTCTGGATAAGACCGAAAAAGAGATAAATTATCACTCACCAGACGTGTACTTCAAATACTTTAGCGAGTGTGAAAATATCAAGGTCGCTCGACGATATTTTCATGTTTAGAGAGTCTGAAAAGAGATTAAAGAGGACTCCAGGGGAGTTCCTTTTTCGTATAACCTTTATGAGTCCGAAAAAGTGATAAAAGTATACTCGGTTACATTCTCATTGATTTACGAGCGCGAGAAAGAAAAAAGACTAAGCTCGGTAACTTATTCTCATGTATTTACGAGCATGAGAAAGAACAAAGACTAAGCTCGGGATTGTTTTTATTTTTACGCAAGCTTTAAAACAAAACAAAACTATGCTTGGACTTGGTTTCATTTTTACGCAAGCTTGAACCATATAAAACTATGATTGCGACTTCCCAACGCATAACACATGGATGGTGGGTACTTAGCCCCCAGCTTAAGAAACTAGTGGCTCAACTTCAGCATGAAGTCCAGAGGATGAGGCAAATCCCCCCCAAACTTCATTTCATCCAACGACAAAGGCGGAGGAAAAGAAGCTTCAAATACTAGAAGAGGTACTTGCCATAAATGGTTGGGGGAAAATTTGGGAAAGGGATATGTTTCATCTTTGTATTGATTGGAAGTAAGTGTCTCTCTTGAACATGACACCCCCTATTCATCATTTGAAGCCGGTTTGGGAAATCCATTTGTCTCTCATTCGATTTGCTACAAGGTCATTTCCTGTGTCATCTTTGAGTCAATGCTGCCAAATCATTGGTCGTGTCATTCATATGTTCAAGAGAAGTCCATCTGAAACCTATATTGAGTCTACCATCTACAGTTATCCATTCTCTCCGTGTCGACCTTCCCTGTGTCCAGTCCAATTTGCAAAATGCTTTGTTTCACCTTCAAACTCTATTACTCATTTCGTGTCATTGATGGGGGATACATCAAGGCCCTCTTGTGACGAGTTTCGTTCCGTCAAATTCAACTCATTATCTGGAATCAAGACTTAGAAATTATTTAGTACCTTGGAGCTTGCATGCCTCAATGGCAAGTTTCCTCGCTTTCAACAGTGGGTTTACCTCATTGACCCCTGATCGAAAGATTCCATTGGATGTTTGACATCAACTCATTTATTCACAATCGATGGATTGTACTATGGTACCTTGGGAGTCATTGACATCAATGGTGATTTCCCTCGCACTTGTTAACGGTTTCATCAATGACCGGTAATCAAATGGTTTCTACCATGTTCGACTTCAACACATGTAATCACATGGTTAGATTCGTACTTTGGGAAACGATATTGAAGACCCTAGATATTATCTTTGTAATCCAGGTTGCAATGGAGTATGTATAATTTTCAACACATAGATCCACTGTGTATGTTTCGTGGCTATGTCATCTTGATTTGAATTTTCTCGCATAGATCCATAGTGTATTCAGGTGGCTATGCTATATTTTGATGGCATGGATCCACAATGTATGATTGGTGGCCATGACCTATGTCTACAATGGCGTCAGTTTGTGATCTGAGTATGGGAATTCCTACCTCAGAATTGATATATATGATACTCTGCAGATGCTTTATTGTTTGTAGGTTTCCGATTAGATGTGCTCCTGCTTCTCAACACACACATGCAGCTTACAAAGTCTATCGATTGTCACTGGTTCCAATCTCAGACTTTGGGGGGCATTTTGTTACCCATAATTTTGGTCATCATGATGATGTATTAAGGATGGTGTACTCAGGCTCCTCATTATAACTTTCTCCTGGAAAAAGTTACCTTCATCTATCTCCAGAAATCACATTTTTGAGGAAGGTTCGCAGGCTACCAATACATTTGCCTGCGAGAATGCATTATTCTCGTAGGCTGCCTTAAACCAAGGTGTGAGAGGTTCACACTGTGTCTAACTGCTAGGGTGTGAACACTTTCTAAAGAAGGGAAAAAGGATGAATTCTCGAAGCTTCTAGAAGGGAATCTTCTCGAAGGATGAGATGGCATTCGAATGGTTATCTAAGTACTGGCTTTCCTGATATTTTGGGATCATTCTTATCTAAGTAACTAATTCATTCTCTCCTATATATTGAGAGGATTCTCATGGAAAAGGTTATAAGCAAACAAGGTTAAGAAGACATTGGAGAATTAGTGAAAGATTGTGTGAAGGACTAATGCTACAGCTGCTAAGAACTTCAACAAGGTTATCAAAGGTGGTTGATCTTCTTCATGCAAGTGAGCAAGTGTGTGTGTCAAAGCTAAGGTTCATCGAAAGGAGGCTTGCAAAATCAAGGCTCAGGTTGTAAGTTTTACTTTCTATCAATATAATGCAGTAATGTGTCCCTTTCCCATAAAGCTAATTCCACTTTATTGTATAACTCCTTGATCATATACACAGATTCACTATTGAATAAATTGTGCTTTCTTCACTTCGATTGGTTTGTATTTTTTTGGTCTTGACTGTATGAGAGCATTGGAGCAAAGAGGGAGCAACAAAGACCAAAGGAAGCGATCTTAAGGTATGTTCTTTGATCTTTCCTCCTAGTACATTCAATAGTTAAAATCTAGGGAAAGAGTATTATTCTGTCTTGCTTTGCTCTAGATCTAGGTGGATCTAGGGAGGTCGCTCGACGATCTTTTCATGTTTAGAGAGTTTGAAAATATATTAAAGAGGACTCCAGGGGGTTTCCTTTTTCGTATAACCTTTACGAGTCTGAAAAAGTGATAAAAGTATACTCGTTTACATTCTCATTGATTTACGAGCGTGAGAAAGAACAAAGACTAAGCTCAGTAACTTATTCTCATGTATTTACAAGCATGAGAAAGAACAAAGACTAAGCTCGGGATTGTTTTTATTTTTACACAATCTTTAAAACAAAACAAAACTATGCTTGGACCTGGTTTCATTTTTACGCAAGATTGAACCATATAAAACTATGCTTGCAACTTCCCAACACATAACACATGGATGGTGGGTACTTAGCCCCCAACTTAATAAACTAGTGGCTCAACTTCAGCATGAAGTCCAGAGGCTGAGGCAAATCCCCCCGAAGCTTCGTTTCATCCAATGACAAAGGAGGAGGAAAAGAAGCTTCAAGTACTAGATGAAGGACTTGACTCAAACAGAGAGGGGGAAAACTATTTCATTGTTTAATGAGCTTGACATAGAAACAAGAACTATGCCCGTAACCTCTGTTTCATTTTTTAAACGAGGTTTCCACAGAGACGAAAAAACTATCCTCAAAAGTGGTTTCATTTTTTAACGACCTTGAAATAAAAAAACCATGCTCAAAGACCTCTATTTCATTTTTTAACGAGGTTTCCTCAGAGACACAAAAAACTATCCTTAGATGGTTTCTTCTTGATCATGGATTCCAAGAGGACAATGCTCTGGAATGGCACCATGTCAAGGGACAAAACTCATTCATGGCTTCCAAGAGGTATTCACTGGAAGGAAGAAACACACTCTGGAAGGACACCATGTTGAGGGTCACGACAGGAGTAAAGAGATCATGCTCTAACAACCCTATCGAAGAGATCACCATGTCAACTACTGGATCTAAGTCATCAGAAGTTGAAACCATGGGTGACAACGCCACATAATTGACCCGTGGAAGGGGCGATACTGTCTTCATACAAGAACCATTCAGGGAGGAAATCCAGGAAGGGTCAATGAATGAAAGTTGATCAACAATCACAACCCGTCCATCGTGAGGGAAAGATATCACACGAAAAAGAGTAGACACAATAGCTTTCATGGAATAGACATAATCTCTCCCAAGGAGTAAAGCAAAATCCAAGGGGTCTTGGACTACCATGACATCGATAAAGAGAGTTTTCCCTCCCAGAGTTACAGGAAACTGAGGAAGGGTCCCTAAAGGTTGACTAGTTCTTCTATTAAAAGCTAACAGATTTTGTGTAACTGGCACAAGCGGAGGATAACCCAAGGCTTTCCAAGCAATAGAGGAAAAAATACTAATAGATGAACCTTCATCTATTAGTGTCTAAGGAACGTCCCGACCACAAACCTACACTGTAATCTGGAAAGGAAAGTGAGAGGGAAGACAAGGTCCAGTTAGCACACCCCAATCAAAACGGATGGCCTCACTACTTGGAGGGGGTCCTACGGGAGAAGGAGGAATACCCCTCGACACGGTAGAGTCTATATCAACGAGAAAAATATCGGCAGTATCAGGTTTACTCTCTTGTGGGAGAGTAGGATCGACCAATGATGAGTTCAGATCGACCACTTGGGTTTCATTCTCCAAGGGGAGAATGGGGTTGACAGGTGGAAACAGATCGACCTCTTGGGTTTCACTCTCTAACGGGAGAGTGGGGTTGACTGAGGATGGGATCGGATCAACCACTTGGGAAACTGGTTCAATTAAGGACGTGACCAAATTTACCACTTGATCAATTGGATTGACCAACAAAGGAACCAGATTGATCATTCCATCAACTATAGGTGGGTTGAGAGAAATCTTGCGATAAGAAACTGGAAGTTGAGGCTGTGAAATAGTCATGTCTTCCAGTAATTTTTAGGCTTCGTCCATACAAGGGAAAAGGTGAGTGAGATGAATCCCTTTGCATAACATGCATGGGAACTTGACTCTACTTTTCTTCTTCCTAATGGTATCATGACTGGTTGATGGGGGGTCATCAGCATGTTGTTCAGAGGCTAATGACATAGGTTGGCAAGGGCATGTAGACCATGCTTCTATAACCTTGGATAGACCAGTGCAATCCTTAAGAAGATGGCTACCCTTACAAAGCCTGCAAGGGTACTTGGGCTTATGGGTTGTTTAGGTGATCTTGACATCATCAACACTCCCAGCACGATTAACAGTAACTGGTTGTTTTCCAACATGTTTGACAGTGGTTGGAGGTTTTGACCCTTGCTTATCTTTCTTCTTCTTAATCTTTCTTTTCTTCTTCTTCTTATTCACTGAGTTACTAGCTTCATAACTTTCACTCGACGAAGAAGATGAAACGGAAGGTGACCTTTCAAGTGAAGAAGGTGAAGAAGACCTTATTGGTGAAGAAGGTGAAGGATCAACATGAGGTTGATGCTCTTGGGGGTAAGTGCTTACGACTGAAGCACTTACTGCATTTGGGATTACATGAGTGGAAAACAACCATACTGGTAATCCAATAGTGAGACTTGGAAGTCTCAAAGTAGTGATGTGAGGAGGACCAATGTTTCCATAAGAAGGAAAAAAAAAAGGTTCCCTCGGAGAAGGGGTTCCTTCATTGGTCATTTCGGGAACTGATGCCATTAAAAACAAAAATCAAATCTAGAGTCCTCTAAGGAAAACAAACAGCACACGCTAAAAATCTAGTAAGCAAGCAAGCAAACAAAACCTTCTCACAATGAACGCACTAGTTGGTGATGAAATCCAACGTCGCGGGAACACAGTAAGAAGGGGCTGAGATAGAGCAGGTGGAAAAGTTACGTTGACGACCTTCTTAACGGACTTACACCCTAGTGCAAGCTCCCACACGTAATCATGGGTATACCCTCCAAGGAGCCCGAGTGAGTTTGGCCAACGTCGATTCCAGGTACTGTGAAGACTTGCCCCTCCACAGTCACCTCATGTAAAGACCCTAAAGAGATAGGCCACTAAGGTTACCACTGACAACAATAAAGCCTGGGGGGACAGTTGACAGTCCAATCCACACGCAAGGGAAGGGTATCTAGCCCGAAATCAACTTGAGAGGCTTCCACTCATCATTGTGGGTATACCTTCAAGTGACCCCCGTAATACGTGAAATCTCTACACCAAGACCAACAAAGCAGGGTGAGTAACTCTGCCAGTCTCAATGTGACCTCGTGATTGACCCTTGTGTGAAAAGGGCTTCCCAGGACAAAATGTAATAAGTGGATTGAACTCTCCCTATCACAAGATACTATGTTTGTTTGCATCTTTGGAAAGTTATCTTTCAAACCTATTCCAAAGACCTACAACTAATCTAATGTAGGTTTTCTACCAAAAAAGATAAAAATGTCTAATCAATTTTTATAAGCGCTTTATTTTATGACTGTTGTTACTCAAAAGGAAGATGGCGTGGACAATATGGTGTTTTGACCGACTCGAAAATTATGAAAAGATATGAAGATGCAATCTTTCATTTTTATGAAAGCTATGCTACGAGAAGGAGAAAACATTTATCATTCCCATATGCACGATGTCCCAAAATATATTAAATTCATCAATATCAAGATTCTCAAGAAATGAGAAAAAGGTACTGAACACCAATGCATGATTCATGCCCCCCCCCCCGGCCATGAGGGGGAAATTTTTTCATAATTTAAGATAAAAAATGACAAGAATAATGCAATTTCGCTACTTCAAATGCAAACATGCCCCCAATCTAATATAAAGAAAGAAATTAAATATTTTTGTTTCAAAAATTTCACTAAAAGAAATAATGAACTTTCTTAAAACAAAGAAACCCAAACTAAATGTTCTCTTTTAAAGAAAACTATTCAGAAGAAATATGATCTTTCCCTAAACAATTCTAAAGAAAACACATGCTTTGTAATTCAAAGACACTCAAAGCAAGAGACTAATCCTTCAAAACCAAACAAAGCAAAGATGGCTATAAGCAACTCAAAGAATGTCAAGCAGACTATAAGTAGATCAATATAGGCTCCAAAAACTCAATCCAGTTGATCAAAGAAAAACTGGCTCATCAAAAGATGACCGGACCCAATCCAAAAAAGTTCACAAACAAGTTCGTAGCCTAGAAATAGAGTGTAGTGAAAGAATTAGGTATTCGCGCGGGCTAGACATTGGTAGGGTGCGGGAATTTCGCACCTAATTGAACAATAGGGTGCGAACATCAATGATTCTCGTAGGCCACTAAAGGGTATAGTGCGAGAATGTCTGTAAACACAAAATTTTGAGAAAAGGACAAAACGTTTGAGTGAACTTTCAAATCCAGAGAGTCTTGATGGATCTCCCACAGACTCAGAGACCAGAAAACAAGAAATCAAAGCAAGGGAAACTAGACTAACTAGGAAACAATCTGATCCCCAGTGGAGTCGCCAATTGTTATTAGATAAATCCGTAAGTGCGGACACAAACCAATCTCCCTAGATCCATCTGGATCTAGAACAAAGCAAGACAGAATAATACTCTTTCCCTAGATTTTAACTATTGAATGTACTAGGAGGCAAGATCAAAGAACATACCTTAAGATCGCTTCCTTTGGTCTTTGTTGCTCCCGCTTCACTCAAATGCTCTCGTATAGTCAATACCAAAACAATACAAACCAATCGAAGTGAAGAAAGCACAATTTATTCAATAGTGAATCTATGTATATGATCAAGAAGTTATACAATAAAGTGGAATTAGCTTTATGGGAAAGAATCATATTACTGTATCATATTAAATGTGAAAGAGAGATTACAACCATTGCCTTGATGTCGTAAGGTCCCTTCCAACTATTCTTCATTCCCCACACACTTCTTGCTCCAAGGATTCTGAGACCATAAATCTGATAGCTACTCACAATCTATCTTGACAAAGCAAATCTCAAAGACACTCTAACCAAGCCAAAGCTAACAAGATCAAGAACCAACAAAGCTAACCCAAGCTAACTTTCTCCATGAGAGCTCTCTCCTGTTATAAGTTGAAGAGGATAAGGTGAGGAGGTTAGGATGATCCCACTAAATCATGAAAGCGAGTAAGATCCAAACCATTCGGATGCCACCTCACCATGGAAGTTTCTCCTTCTAGAAGATTCAAGAAAACGCTCTTTTTTCCCACGTGAAATCATTCTCGCACCCTGCCTATAGAGCAGCCTACGAATTGTTCGCACCCTAACTATGGTGCAACCTATGAGAATCAGTCATTCTCGCACCCCAATACATAGGCAGCCTGCGAACTTCCCTTTTTATAGAGTTTTTACATAGGAAAATGCAACTTCTTTTCTTAGGAAAAGTTCTTCTCCCTTCTCTCTTTAGGAACTCGGGCCACTGACCCCTCTGAAGGCAACATATAGGTTTACATCATTAAAGATCATAGGGATGACGAAAATAATGTGTAACAACCTTGTTTTCTATGATCCCGTGGCTGAATATATGGACAAATTTCTCAGCTTAAATTAGCAGCCATGTCTTCACTGTGAGAAACATAAATATCATCAGTTGCCTTTGTTGTTACATGTTCAAATGTTGACCTTGTTGAAGAATAGTCAAGCAACCATGTTAGTTGAGAAACTACTTGACTGGTTGCATTGGAATTTTAGTATTATTTGATTCAAAAATTGTCTTCAGTAGATTAGAGTAGGATTGTGTGCCAACAAGATCAGAATTGAGTATTCTTCAGTAGTTTTTAATCCAGTTTCAACATTTAGTTTATAGTTAGCAGGGTAAAATAAATTCAAGATCAAGTTTGCAGTTTGGATTCATTTGCAAAATGAGTTGTTTACAGGGAATGGGATCTTCCCAATGGATAAGGCATCTAGTATACTATTMTTTTMTACCTCACTGGGAGGATAACATCCCCATTGGAGCCAAATGTTAGCATCTTTATTTTTAAGGTAAAGTTGGATTTTTGTTTAGAGTTTACAAAGGCATGCATTGGTCTTAGGAAGACCAAGGCATTCCTAATTGAGTCACCGTGTGTGTGTGTGTGTGTGTGTGTGTGTGTGTGTGTGTGTGTGTTTTGTATCATGASTTGATTCAAAGTCCTTGGGTCATTGATCAAATAAAAGATAATATGCATGTCAAAAGAGAGWCAAGTTATAAGTCTGAGTCAAATGGTTTTCTATGAATTTCATGATACATCATTACACATCATGAAAGAGAAGAAGTCATTAAAGGTGTATAGGAKTCTATSGCATGAAAGGGTTTGCAAAGCTCTTTGGMTTTTTAGTTTGAAAKAATTTCACAAGGTGGGAAGTGGTATGTCAAAATCGATTCATAAGTCTAGAAGGGAAACTCATTTCAAAGGGAATCCATCATCATCATCACATATGATGAAGTCTCTAAAATAGGTTATGATCACATTTCATGTTAGTTGTACCTTGGCTAAAGAAAACATGTGCACGCTATGAAAACGCGTTGCACAAGTTACTTGGAGTAATATGGAAAGTCTTATCTTCCAAAATGGTTACTTTCTCTTTAAAAACTCTTCCTATCAACTTGTGCATGCATCTTTGCCACCTTTTGTTTATTTGCATGCATCCTTGACCTATGAAATCAACCATTTCCTCTCGAGAAAGCTCCAAAGAACCCTCTTCTACACAAACCATTATCCTCTCTACACAAATTCTATGTAGGATCTCTCACTATGCAAGCTCTATAAAACATCCTTCACTACACAAACTATGTTGCAGGTCCTCTTGCTACGCATCCCATGTTCATTTGTTTTGCTATGTAAAAAATAGTAAGGCATGTTTTTTCCATGCTAGCATAACTTCTGAAAATCCTGCCTCTCATATAGTGAAATATTCTTATGCTAAATTGAGAAAACCCTAGCCCTGTTGATTTGTTCTGCAAGTTGTCTGATGAGTTTTTAAGACCCCCCTGCCTTTAATAATTTCAATTTTATCTTACAAAAACTAGAAATCTATGAAAACAAAAGAGAAAAAGAAGTACATGGGAGGCAACGTTCTGAGGTATGAGCCATAGAATCTGACTCTGGTAAACTCAAACCCTGCATTCAGAGTGTATTTTGAGCAGGATGCGTGCATGAGATTTTGTGAAAAAATTCAAGTGTATAACCTACAGTTGACAAAGGAGTTTGCTCTTAATTTTAATGGTGTCCAGAAAAAAATTACTAAGGTCATTTTCCTAGTGTCATAGGATACAATAACTACTGTAACAGATATTCCAACACAAGGAGAAAAATGGTTTAAAGTTATGCCCCTTGATCCTATGTTTTACATTGATTTCCTCAAGCCCAACTATAGAAAGTAGAAGTTTGGTGCCACTATCCCTAGGGAGTATATATTGGAGCCTTATGAGAATTTGTTAAGGGTAATTCAAAGATATTTCACTTGTGAGGGTAGCTTTGATAGGGTTTACTAGTATCATGTAAGACTCCTCATGCATTTCATAGGAAAGAGTCCATTGAACTTACCTTTTTACCTGTATAGGAGTTTAGGTAAAATGGTAGATAAATTTTAGGCTAGGGTTGACCAACTCAGGAGTAGTTTGCATCATTTTTCCTTGGTAAAAATAATAGTGGTTGAAGATCTTAGAAATTTGAAAAAGGATTGGGATTCCTTCTTAGCCTCACAAATATCCCCCTAGAATCCATAAGAAATACCCCCTTATCTGCAGAAATATTGACCTCTAACATCTCAGGTGGAAAAGGAAGAAGTGTTGTAGAACAGGGAAAAGGGAAAGAAAAGGAGATTGAGGGCCCTTCATCAGTTCATCTAGTTGTGAAGAAGGGTAGGAGGCTACCGTACACTGATGAGCCAAAGGAGACATAGAAACCCAACCAACCAACCACAAGGACAATTTCTAGAATGTTTCCCACACCTACATTTCAGACATATTTTATTGAAACTGCAGCTCAGGAGATGGATGAAGACCAAGTGAAATCAAGAGATAGAGACTCTTATATTAGGGATATGCAAAAACAACTCAAAGAAGCTCAACATGTTATATCCAAAATTTACCAAGAGAGAAAATAATTGAAAAGGAAACTAGCTGATAAGGTCCTGAGGTACAAACACCACCAGTAAAAATAGATTCAAAGAATGAAATGGAAAAGCATAAGGAAGTCATGAAAAATCCTAAGACTAAAGTTTAAACCAAACCTATAGCTCCTTTGACAAGATCTTCAGCCAGGAAGAAGATTTCATATGTACAGGGCCAACTTGCAACAATTGAAAAACCTCACACCTCACCTACAAAAGGAGAATAAACTATAAAGTGGCTAAATAAATAGTTAAAGGAGGCTCAAGATCTTATCATCCAACTAAGGGAGGAGAATAGGTTGTCAGAACTGAGGATTCATAAACATTTACAAGAATTTGGACTAGCTATCACAAATTCTTGTGCAACACTCTCAAATGCCCAATTAAAATTGAAGAGAAGTGCACTCTTATCCAAGCAAGTACAAAATTTGAAGAGAGAAAATTTATCACTAAGAAAGACAAACATGTCCTTAAGGTTACAAGTAAAAATTGATGAGGAGGGAAAAGGTAAGATGGACCTTCTTGCTGAGATAGCATAAATATGAATGAAGAATCCTCACAATTTTTTCTTTTTGGGGAAAAGGGTCATCACAGGTTGAGAACTTTCTAGAAATTTTGTTCACTATGAGAAAGTGCAAATTCAATGATGATAAAGAGGAGTGAGTAGGTTTTCAAGTTCAATATTGTTGTGAAAGGAACCTTATACTCTTTGTACCTATGATTCAGAGAAGGATGACAAGATAAAACCACCTCCTAAGCCACAGTTGCATTTTTGTCTAAAAATTGTCATGTACAACACTTGCATAGAGAGATCACGCTATTCAAGTATCGTAAGCACACAAGGAGAGAAATGCCAACAAGAGATTATTGGGATACAAGTTTTGAAGTAATTACAGGTCTCCAACAAGCTACTGCTACCATAAATTGTTTTTGGCATAGGGGAAGACCTAGGGTTAAACTCTAATACCGCACCAACAAGCCCTAAATACTCGCCCTTTAGGAAAAACCTACGAAGAAGATGCAGTCTCACCCGAAGTAGCAATAAGGGGTTGTAGGAAACAGGTGTATACAACTAGAGGAAATGCAAAGTGGGTCCAAAACAAAAACAACACAACATCTAGATATCATTTACCAACTCAAACCTACTTCGCATAGTTATATCTTAGATCTAGCACAGTGATGCAATAATAGAGTAATCAAAAGGCAAAAGAACACAACATCAATCCCACAGAACAACAAGATATACGTGGTTCACCCTCTCCATAGGGATATGTCCACATAACTGAGTTTCTTGATATTATAGAAAAATATATAGTTCTATCTGTTCTCTTAGCTTGCAGATCTCTCTCCCTTTCTCTCTCTTTCTCTCCCCTCCCTGAGCACCTAGCTGTAGGGTTGATATTCACACCCATCTTAAGATCTTAGAACACAGACTCTCTCTCAACAGAATACTTCTCTCTCTCAACAACAATAATCGCTCATTACATTCTCTAACCCAACCTAGGTCCTCTTGACATTTATTTATACATTACAATGACTCTCGAACAACCTTAGGAAAAAGCCCTAGGTGTCTAAAACCCTAGGTCAACTTGACCCGCATTTTTAGGTCTTCACCAACCTGTCTTTCCTTCTTTCTCGTGAGGTGATCCAAAGCATATATTGGTGGTTTTTTTCACTTGTTGAGTTTTCCATGATTCATCTTCCTTATGGATCTTTCTTCCTCAATATTCTCATTCAACGACTCTCTTTATCTTACTTCTCTCCTTCTTTTCTTCTTCTTTAACTACTTCTAACCAATCTCAGTCAATGTTGTTTCTGCACAGTTCGTACTTTGCACTTCTTTCCTTAATTTTCACAACCTTCCATAACCAAGGGCCAACAGGCCCCCAACACTCACATGTGACTCATCCCAAGGCACTTTAGGTTTGAACCTTCTATTTCACTTTGACTTCAGACTACGTGGGGTAGCCTATTATTTTTTCTCTATCCCTTTCTTCCCCTATGCAGACTATCTTTTCCATTTCTGGTACTCAGTTTCAACTACACATGGTACCTAGATCTATCTCATTCTTCTTTTACTGAGAGATGCAAGGAAACTGGTTGTCATAGTACAATTTCAACCGTCTCCCATTCACTAAACCTTCCTTCGACTCTCCATTCAGTGTCTTCAACTGCGCAACTCCTCCTTCTGTAACATAGGCAACCTCAAATGGCCCAATCCAATGTGTTCTGAATTTCCTTGGATGCTTCTTGAACTTGCTATCATATACCAATACCAAATCTCCTTTCTTAAAGGCTTTATTCTTGATATGTTTGTCATGTTAGGCCTTTTCTCGTTCCTTCTGTACCTGCTGATGAAATCCTGCAATAAATATGTCTTCTTCTAGTTCCACCAACTCGGCGAGCCTCTCTTGAATAGCTCCAGTGTCATCCATATCTGTGAATGCTGCAATTCTGAGACTAGGAACCAAATATTCCATAGGGATAACTACTTCTAGACCATACACCAACTTAAAGGGAGTCTGCATTGTCATCTTCTTGCAAGTTGTTCTATAGGCCCATAGCATTGTTGGTACTCTCAAATCCTAGTCATCCCTATTCACACTGAAAATCTTTGTCAACGTTGTCTCCAAGATATTGTTGAAAGCTTCGACCATCCCATTCGCTTGTGGATGGTAAGGAGTACTCTTCTGATGGTGGAATTCAAATCCCTGAGTCAAAGCTTCGATAGTATTATTAATAAAGTGTGTACCTTGATCTCTCATCAGGGTCTTCGAGCATCCAAACCTGGTTATGATATCATCAAATATAAATCACGCATTTGTAGTTACACTACAGTCCTCCACTACTATTTCTTCTTCCCATATGGTCAAATACTCTATCATAGTGATGATGTATCTAGCTCCTGTGAACTTTCCTGGTGGGTTAATAGGTCCCACGAAATCAATATCCCATTTCTCAAATTCCTGTAAGGTCAGTTGTGGTGCTAAAGGCATATCATCTCTTCTGGAAGGTTTCCCAACTCTCTGGCATACATCGCAGGCCTTATAGTATTCCTTATCGTCTTTATGCAAATTAGGCCACCAAAGGCTAGCTCTAAGAACCTTCTGTGTTGTTTCTTTTCTTGTGTAATGTCCTCCTGCAATGCCTTCATGTGATTCTTCTAGAATTAGTGGTCCTTCTGCCTCCATAACACATCTCCTCAAGATCTCATCAGGTCCCATCTTGTATAGTTGTCCAACTATAAGTGAAAAATATGCAACGCAAACTACCATTTGTTTCTTCTGAATGACTGTATATCTGCAAGGTGCTATTATTGTTGATAGGAACTGGAATATCTCAGTGAAGTGATCATCAACCCTTCTGATGGCCAGAAACTGTGCATCTGGTAGTGTTTCCTCCAAACTAGTAGGTTCCTCTCCATGCTCCAACCTAGACAAGTGGTCAGGTCGCTTGTTCATTTTTCCTAGCTTGACCACAATATCAAAGTCATATTCCTGGAATAACAGTAGAAATATGAATATTCTTCCCCCCAAAACTCACTTGTTGACCAGGTATTTCAACGCAGAGTGATCAATGAACATATTAAAGTGTCCTCCCAACAAGTAGTGTTGAAACATTTGCGGCACGTACACCATGGCTAAACCTTCTCTCCCAGTGGTAGTGTAGTTTATCTTAGTTATAGATAGCTTCCTGCTAGAAAAGGCTAATAGATGGTCAATATATCCTGCTCCTAGTTGTGCTAACACTTCTCCTAGTGCAATAGATGAAGCATTAACATGCACGTGAAATTCTTGCTCCAATCTGGGAAAACCAGAATAGGTGTAGTAACCATTTTCTGTTTTAGTGTGTCGAAGCTCTGTTGGCATTCTTCCAACCATTGAAACTGATAATCTTTCTTTAATAACTTCTCCATAGGTGTTGTGATCTATGGATATCCCTTAATGAACTTTATGTTGGGTATGTGTTATATTCTTTGCACGAGTAGTAGTGTCTGAGCATCTGCGTCGGGAGCGCAGGGGGGTTAGAGGGGGGGTGCAAGGGGGCGGAGCCCCCCGTGCAGGGGTTGGGGGGCAGCGCCCCTGAAATTTTTTTTCGCACCGGGACGACATATTTCCGGGACCACATGATATTTAGGTGGTTTTTCGGCACATGGTTTTTTGCCAATGGTTTTCTATTTTCGGTTAAGGAATTAGGGTTTTGGACTAATCTAGGTCATTGGTTTAGGGTTTTGGATGCCACTAGATCCTATATTTATATTGTATTGTAAACAATGCAACACAATGTATGAATATAATATATGTTGGTTTTCCCGATTTGGGTTTCCAGGTGAAAAATCTCTGTGTAATGTTTTGTATTTTCCATTGTATCTTTTCTGTTCTTTTCTGAATATTAGTTTGTAGTAGATATTGTACAAGGTTAGAATTTACATTTGGTATCATAGCTTTATTGGCTTCAGGGGGACGCCTTTGTGGTCAAGGGTTTGGCTCGGGACTGTGATAAGCCTTGTTATAGTGGGAGATCTGCGGTATTGTTTTTCAGGTGAAAAGAAATGGCAAGTAATTTGAAGATGGAGATTGAGAATTTTAATGGGAAAAGATTTGAGCTGTGGAAGCTCAATATGGAATATATTTTGGTGGACATAGATCAGTGGATCGCGGTAGATCCAAGTATTGCACCTACATGAACTTCTGCAGATGACTGGAAAAAGATGGATCAGAAGGCAAAGAGCACAATTCGACTGTGTCTCTCCGATTTAGTATTATTGAATGTGTCAGAGGAAGCTACAGCCAAGGATTTATGGGAAAAGTTGTGGAAGTTGTATCATTCTAAGTCCCTCATAAATAAACTATTCCTGAGAAAGAAGCTGTATAACTTGAGGATGAGAGATGGCGACTCGGTGGTAGAGCATTTGAACGCATTCAATACTATGGTAAGTCAGTTAGTATCTTTTGATATTAAAATTTCAGATGAAGATAAATGTATCGGTTTGTTGTGTTCTTTACCAGACTCGTGGGATAGTCTGGTTGTGGCCA